>WAAF01002366.1:0-11746 GCA_013400475.1 Tricholaema leucomelas
CTAGCTAGGCTCAAACTAGCACACCTAGTCAAAGAAGTTCTTGTGCTATACAGGTTTTCTGAAGCCTGTTTTGTTCTGGCTTCCAAACCAGCAGCCTTTTAGTTGTTTTGGGTCTCTGGTCCTGAGTTTTCCTCTTTATATCTCTTTTTCTGTGTCTTTTCTCTTTTTAAGGGTAGTCTTTAGTTTTCACTTGTTGGTCTTTGCATTGCTTGGTTTTAAGGGTTATCTGTGGTTTGCTTTTGTCTATCTTGACTTCCATACTTTTGGTGGTTCTAAACTGAGCTCACTTCTTGTGTCCCCTGTGGAGGTGTGCATGCCGTGACAAAAAAGAGAAATCCAGTGTATTTCTGTTGCCTTCATCTGAAACAGTGTAACAGTGCTATGCTGATAAAGAAATTACCTTCACAGGCTGCTTTTTTGTGGAGAGAAAGTGGACAAAGTCCATCTTTATTACTGTCTTCTGTACTGGCTTTTAAAAAGAACATCAAACCTAATGGGGACAGACTAGGCTGAAAATACCTGGGATTTGATACACTGCATGTGGTGCAAACCTGCCCATCAATACTCCCCAAAGACATGCTTCAAAGGCTGCCAGAGTGGCTAGTTTTGCCTAATTTGTAGCTGAAGCAGAGGCTTAGGTACTTCCAGCAGCTGTTGCTTTGTGAAGGAGCTGAATGTTGTATCAGCCACAGCTAATGAAGCATCTTTAAAATAAATGTGAAACTGTCCAAGAACAGAAACATAACTTCCTCCCTTCCTGCTTAAGACAGATTCTTTTGCAGAATGAGGTAGCTTCAAGTCACTTCTAGGTAAAATATGATAGTGAATTTAGGCAGCTGACTCACCTGCAAAGTTGGAGTTACTTTCTTCCTCCTTATGTCCTTTTTGCCATTCCAATGCAACTTTCTTTCTCTTTTGGCAGATGTGCAGTAGCCACATCACCACCTCAGGTACTTGTCGGCTAACTAAGGTTCCCTCTTCTTAGTTACCTGACTCCTGCATCTTCCACCTTTCATTCTGTCCTCTCTGCTTTGTAGCTCTCAGAAAGTAAGTTTTCCTGCTTTATTCTTTATCAACAAATCATGCTGCATTTTTGGAGAAAAATCTTGTCCTTTACTTGGGAGGAGTTTCCTCCCAGACCTGTCAGTTGTTTGTAAATTACTTCCCTCAGGGGAATAGTTATCATAAATTGTTCCTTTCACTTGCTGTTCAAAAAACAGCAAGGCAAGATAGGGTTCTTCTGACATTTCCAATCAAGCTCTATGTCTGATCCTGCTGTTAGAGGCTGGAAGGGACCTTGGAAGATCATCATAATGTTTTCCACAGAATTAATCTCTTGATCAGACCAGTCTTGCTCCAGATCCTAATCACTTACCTCACTTGTACTGCTGGAAATAGTATTTTAGGTAGTGATTCTTTTTCTGAAGTATTTAGTTGCAGCAAATCACTTGATTATTTTGATGCTTCAAGATCTTCTAATTTGTTGGTTAAGAAGAAATGAGTGCCTCAGGTTTGGGTTTTGTTTGGCTACATTAATGGTCTCAGTGTATGCATCCTCTGATGAGTGGGTGGAGGTTTCTTCTCAGGCTCAATTTTACTTTTTTCAAGGCCATGCATGTCGATGTTGGAATGTGCTCCATGTCCTGCTGCCTTTCTAGATCCATGGACAGCCTGTGGGAAACCACTACCAGACAGCCTTACAATATGCTAATGTCCTCACACACTCAGACCAAGCCAGTATGTTAGAGGTTGGAAGGGACGTACAGAGATTGAGCCAGCCCCTCTGCCAGAAGCAGGATTACCTAGGGTAGTCTGAACAGGAATGCATCCAGGTGGGTTTTGAATGTCTCCAGAGAAGGAGACTCCACAAACCCCTTGGTAGTCTGTTCCAGTGCTCCATGACCCTCACTGTAAAGAAGTTCCTCCTCATGTTGAGGTGAAACCTGTGTTCTAGTTTGCATCCATTGTTCCTTGTCCTATTACTATGCACCATCAAAAAGACATTGCCCCCCTCCACTTGACACCCACCCCTCAGGTACTTACAGACATAATGATATGCCAAACTTCATTAGGTTTAAATCTGTTTGTGGATCCACCTGTGATGACTACTGACTTGAAAGAGGCTCTGAGCGTTGCCAAAGCATCTAAGAGTTACTGCAATGAAAAAATTAAACTCTTTGGAAACACTCTTTCAAACCCAGATAGGTTTCACAGTCAAAAGCAACAACATCTGTCTTGGATTTCAGATTTGAATGTGTCACCTTATTGGCAAGAAACAAGTATCAGTCAGTAACTGAAGTAATGGATATGATTAACAGGCATTGGCTCAAAGTGGTTTGGTTTTTTGTTGTTGCACCAGGAAGAGGTAATAAAGAAATAGTCATGCTGGGAAGCAGCCTTGAACTGACTAAAACTCATTCATTGTGGTGAGCTTGATGATATGGACATTACATCACTGAGACTGATTCCACTGATTCCAGGTCTAGAGCTGCAGCTGGTAAGATTCTCCAGTGTGGCTTTGTTGCCATTGCCATCTGATTTGAGTTTTCACCCTGTCAGGGGCTGGGCTGATAAAAGTAGTAGATCAGGGAGCGTTATCACACTAAATGCAACCGTTAAGATGAGTTACCTACCGAGGGCTTAGACTGAGAATTCTGAAATGAAGCCAGCCAGCAGTCTGCACGTGTGGAGTGATCCTGCAAAAGGGAATTCACCTCATTCCAAGAAGAAGGCTGGAGGGACATGCGACTTCTCGAAAGTGAAGCCAGGAGTAAGGAGGGTAAAGTTAGCTGATCTCACTCTCCACTAAAGCCCAACTTCAGTTTAAAATACCATATTCCAAAAGCACAGCTGAGATCTTTCCTCATTTTCACAAGTGGAAGCCCCATAGCCAGGATTTGTATTTGCTCTTCGACAGTAAACAGAAGAAAGCTAAGGCTAATGAAAGTCAAGGGTGAAGTTATCTATGGCATCCTTTGTAAAGATATTCTCAATTAACACAAGGGGGAACTTCTTTACTGTAAGGGTCACAGAGCACTGGAACAGGCTCCCCAGAGAGGTTGTGGAGTCTCCTTCTCTGGAGCCTTTCAAGGCCTGTCTGGATGTGTTCCTCTGTGATCTGTGTTAGGTAGTATTGTCCTGCTGTGGCAGGGGGGTTGGACTCAATGATCTCCTTGGGTCCCTTCCAACCCCTAACATCCTGTGAGCCTGTGAACTCTGGCCCAACTGTGTAAGAGGGCTTTTTATCATCTGTGATGTCTTAAAGCAGTTTTTACTGCTCTGCTGTGAGATTTGAGCTTTAAAGGGGTTTTGACAGGTGCCTGGATCTGCTTAGCAGTACTTACCTCAGATTTAGTGACATGTTGCCCGCATCTGTGAATGTCCTTCCCATATTTCTGACACATGGGGTCAGTTGTTTGTCACTGATGTCAGTATAGTATTTCATAAAGCATCTATAGTTTGTATTTAGCAAGCAAGCCAGTGAAAGAAAGGAGATGTTGCCTTGAACGAACATGCCATCTGGTGCAGTAAGAGTGTCACATCTATTCTCCTGCTTCTGAAGACCTGGGAAATGTGAATTTAGCCAGCCTAACTCTGCTCTACCACATTGCTGGGCTTGGCTACCTTACATCTTTCTGAGAGCCTAATTGCATGATTTATGGATCAGAGAGCCTCTGTTTTCTTTCTTCTCTGAGGTCCAGGAATGGGCACTTGGAAGTGAAGACTTCTAAGCTGCAATCACCTCCTGAAGAAATAGTAATGTACTTGGAGATCCCACTTCAACCCAGCTCAAAAGGACTTTTTTACATTGGAAATAAAACTTCCTCTATGCATTGCCAACAAGAGCAATGTTGAGTGTTTTTATGCTCCTGAAACATGGGGTTAAAAGAAAATACCATGTTGTCACTTCTAGGCAATCTTGACACAGTGATGACTGTGATTTATGAGAGTGCTGTAGCCTCATCTATCACTTGGTCACCTCTCAGAGGTGGTATTGACATCTTCAGTGACAGTGAGGAAATAAAGGTGCCCAAATGGCACCTTTGTTATGCCAAATGGACATTTTGGCATCCGACTAAATGACCTCCTTATCACAAATCCTTTGAAGTTGATAAAGGAGATGGTTCCATTTGGAGGTTTTGATTGCTGCTCTTTATGTTGCTCTGTTCAATGTGTCCTGTGAAGGCTGGATACATTGGCATATCAAAAAAACTCAAGAGAGGAGACCAAGTTAATTTCAATACTGGTGTAGTTCTCCCTCAAATTACTGCTAGTTGCTTGTCCTGGCATTTATGGGAATGCACAAGGCATCTGTACTTAGAAATTATGTGCAGGGGAACTCCCCTGTTATGACTAAAAGGAAGTCTCTGAAGTGAATACTTGGTCAAATTTTGTCTGTAGAGTCTGTTTCTTTTTTTCCAGAGCTGGAAAGAAATGACTGATCCTGAGGCAATGACTCAGGCCTTACCATGGGGAAAATGAGAATATTTGGACTTACCATGTGGAAGCTTGGTGTTAGTAGAGTTATCTTGTTATGTGGGTACCTCAGGTTACTTTCTGCCATTCCTATATTCACCAGATTTTGGTACTCATTAGAGTTTGGAGATTGCTGGCAACACTAAATCCTCATCTAAATCATGACTGTTTGCTATAACAGCCAAGGAAATTATTACAAGAAACCTCCACCAAGCTAAGAGAAATTGGCTGCCACAGAGATCCATATTTCTTAACATCTCCAGTAATGACGTGGATGATGGGACAGAACTTGAGAGTAGCACCAAATCAGACAGGACAGTTGTTAACAGCATGGGTTAGGGACCTCAGAGGAACCTAGAAGTAGAGAAACCTTATCAAACCTCGTGAAGTTCAACAAAGGCAAACACAAAATTCTGCACCTGAATAACCTTCTGCACCGCATGGGCAGGGGCACAGAAAGATAGAATAGAATAGAATAGAATAGAATAGAATAGAATAGAATAGAATAGAATAGAATAGAATNCCTTCAGGTAGTTGTAGACAGCAATGAGCTCTGCCCTGAGCCTCCTCTTCTGCAGGCTAAAAAACCTCAGCTCCCTCAGCCTCTCCTCATAGGGTTTGTGTTCCAGGCCCTTCACCAGCCTTGTTGCCCTTCTCTGGACACCTTCCAGCACCTCAACATCTCTCTTGAATTGAGGGCCCCAGAACTGAACACAGTACTCAAGGTGTGGCCTGACCAGTGTTGAGTACAGGGGAAGAATAACCTCCCTTGTCCTACTGGCCACACTGCTCCTGAGCCAGGCCAGATTGGGCAGGGATGGGGTGTGTCAGACAATGGATACGAATGTGAGATTATACAATCTTGTGACAATGGTAGCTAAGTGGATGCTGGACTTTATTTGTAAGAATATTGTAAGAGCATCAAGGAATGTGCTTATTCACTCTATTTGCTTCTTCAGTACTCCACTTACCTGGAGTGATGGAATGTCCATTTTGGAGTTCCCTCAGAAGAGATGTTCAAACACCGAACCAGTGACTGTGCAGATGATTGTTCTTGGAAGCACACAGGAAAACCCCCAAACAGCAAAATCAATGAACACAAGTTGCAGCAATGGAATTCTAATGAGATATAAGGAAAAAAAATCTTCACCTGTAGAGTGGTTTAGCCTCCAAACAGATGCCCAAGGAGTATGGGGGATGTTTATCTGTTCAAAACTCGCCTGGGCAAATTCCTGAGCAACCTGATGTAACATCAAAGCTGACTGTGCTTTGAGCAGGAGATTGGAGTGGATAGGCTCCAGATACTAGTTCCAACTAAATTATTGTATTGTTTATGTACTACAGTCCTAGCAGATTACTTTTTTCCTGATGTATTTTCATTACTAAGGTTTGCAGAAAGTCCACATAGAAGAGGCTTTTAAAATCCCCCCCTCTGTAACTGAAGCATGGAGAGTTTCCTCTGCTTTTCTGCTTGTTTGGTTGATCTGGAACAGCCTGGCAATTGGACAGATGAGGTTTTCACTACTGATATTTGTGAGTATGAAAGCCTGGTCTGTGCCTGGAGAAGTTGGGTTACTAGGGCTACATGTATTCTGGTAAACTGGCAGTACCAGGGCCTGGGCACAGATACTGGAAATAGATCTTCTGTACCGTTACACTTTTATAGTGTTAAAGATGCCATGGTCCATGGCATGGTTTGTTGCCTTGGCCCAGCTGACTCTCTGCTAGGCAGTCCAGAAGACAGTTAAAGGTTGATTATAGGACAGAGACCGGGTATCACTAGTCTGGAGGGTAAAAGTGCTTAGTAGCATGATTGTGGGTTGCTCCACCGTAGTTGACCTCAAGAGCAGGGAATGGGCTCGGGGTAAGTTTTCATTTACCAGTGAACATGTAGCCAAGCAGTGTAGGCTAGACCTGGACAGTGTTAAAAAAAGCCCAAACCAACAAAACAGGAAGGGATTACATCTGCTTTGGCAGATGGAGCCACATAGGAGAGGCTGGGTATCTGGGGCTACATGGAAGAGGGTCTTGCAACCCAAACTACGTTTGCAATGGTAGTGGGGCTGATGAAGGTGCTAGAACAGCCCCGCTGTGCCTGTAGACAGTATGGAACATCATTTTCAGTAATACCATAGGCAAAGCTGACCTCTCCTGGAGAAAAAAAGATGAAGTTACTAATTGATAAAGATATCATCAATATTGTGCTCACTTATCACCTACACTCAGCTACTCTGTACTGAATACAGTGAGAATGAGCCTGCTGCCTGGCCCTGTGGCCGGATGATCTTGTGTTCATACAAATAAACCCTCTACTGTGTGCTCCTACTGCTTTGCTTTCTATCCAAAATATTTTGGGGGAACCTTCTGGAAACTGATGTTTGGGACTAGACTTGTATCTCAGACTATATTGTCTGTTTATGGTAGTGTTAGTTAGCAAAACCATTCTAAAGAGCAGGGTAGCACTTTAGAGTGATAATGGTGTGTCTGGACTTGAGCCCTGCTTGGTTTCCTATTGCAGCTGCAGCTGCTAAAGTCTGTAGGGATATGTTGTGGTAGGCCTGATAGGCACAAAATAGGCTTGTACATGTCCTGCCTTGCCTAGGCATGTTTTTCTACTCCACCACAGAGGCAAGCACGGGAAATGGACACAAAACCTGGAGCCAGAGAGCCTGGCCTGCCCAGGGTCCTGTGGTGTAAGGTGCACACACTTAGCTTGTGCCTGCCTAGTGCCAGGCCTGTGCTTTTCCCAAATTAGAGAAAAGTGAGCCTGTGGCTTTGCCTAAGGTGGTAAGGTTTGGCTAACTGCCATCCTGATTGGCTACTCTTGTGTCCAAAGGGCAGTTAATCTCAGCCCACACTGATAAAAGGAGATAGGCAGGTGAACAACCTGCTTCTGCTTCCCTGCTCTGCTTCCCTGCTCTTTGCCTGCTCTCTCTGCTGTGCCCAGCCCTGCTGCTATTGCACACTGCCTTATTGCTTGCCTGCTAAACTCCACTGCTGCCAGTTACCAGGAGCAGACCCTGGATGCCTGCACGCAATCGGCCTGTGTGGCCAGCGTGACATGGTGCTGAGACTGCACCATATCTGCCTTCTGCACCTGAAGGTCCTGCCTAGAATCCCTGGGCATATATAGAGATGGTCCAGAAGAAGCCAGCAGACAAGGGCAGAGATTGGCTGAGTCCCTTCCCCAGAAGCCATCAAGATTCAAGCCTCAACGTCCAACAAGACAGAGTCCCCTGAGAGCATTTTGGCTCTGTCTGGACTGTGGCTGGCCCCTGTGAGGGTAATAATAACCTGTGAGTAAATGCTTAAATGCCTCTTTGTAATTCACTGCCTTCTGCCATAGAGCAGAAGGAGCTTGAGCCCAGCTACTGGGCAAGCGGCATATTGACCACAAGTGGCATTTGACCACGGGAACCTTCTCTTCCAGTTCAATTAATGTTTGCATATATTTTGCTGGTTATATTAGGTGTAGATATCATCCATAGAATGTTCCCATGACCGTGTAAGAACCAAAATATGATTAAAATGAGTGGTGGGGGGTGGCAGAGTTCTGAATAGCAAAATTAATAAACAATATTCATTTTGGAAAATATCATCTCGCATCAATTCATTTCCTCCCCTCCACAACATTTGGATGGAGATGGTAGCCTGCCCAGAAATGCAAGGGAGGTCATCAATGCCAAGACATGACTGGTGGCTGCTAGAAAAGCTGATGATTTTGGTTTGAGGTTATTTGACAGATAAAAGGCTAAGAAGTGTTTTCAGCGTGCTGAATCTACAGATCTGGCACTTGAAGAGTCAATCTGATTTGTTCAGGTGGAAGGCAGAGTCTTATTTTTACCACTTATTATTACCACTCATTCCTACAAGAGGAATGTCCCAGAGGCTGATCGTCTCTGATGATGATGTTTGCAAAAGTCTTGTGCCTCTTACAGGGCTGGTAATAGGTAATAGGTAGTGCCCCACTCTCCCCACAGGCAGCGAGGCCCTTGTGCAGACAGTGGCAGGATGCTGTCTGTTTTGTGTGAGAACAATAACCAAGAAAAAGAATAGGCACCCTCCATGAAATCCTCTGCAGTGCTTAGATTTGATGAGTTTCTCTAACTGGACATTTGACAAAAAGACAATAAAGAGGATTGCTGCATGCCAGATGTTTCCACTGGAATCTCTGAGAGTCATTGAACCAAAAATCCCCTAAGGAGGTTTGGGTGGTTCAGTATAAAAATGCTCATATGGGGGCCTGTGCTTTTGTCATTCCCAGTGTGTGAAGACAGTTTTCTGTGGCTTTCCTCTGTCTGTCATAACTTTTGTTGTTGTGCTGGTTCTAAAATTCAATAACTTTTGTGATTCATTTTCCCTTTCCCTGTCTCCAGCTTAGTGACCAAGAGCAATTTGTATTCCTTTCTGTGCTAGTTTAAGCCTAGCTAGAATGTTTTGGTGAGAAGGATTAGATCACAGGCTGTGAAAGAGAAAAACAATGGTGATGTCTACTTCACTCATAGGCTTGCTGAGAGATACAAGAACATGAATCCAAACATAGATAAGGCACTTCTTCTGCTTGAGAGCTCCAAGCTGCATTTCTCTCTCTAGCCTTTCTGCCATTTCTTTGAGTAATCCACTTTGTTTCCTATCCCCCTGGCTGAACCTCCATTCTTCCTTGGGACTGGGGTAAGGTTGAGAGGGGTGGGAGAAGGTGGAAGGGCGGTTGGGAGCCCCTCCTGGGGACTCAGGTTTCTGGGAGGGCTGTTGTGTGTCTGTATTACCTTTTACCTTGTCTATTCCTGTCTATAACTGTATATACTGTAAGTATCTGCTTGTATATTGAGCTAAGCTGTAAATAGAAGCTTCATTCATATTTCCAGAGCTGGCTGAGTCTAGTCTGGGTGATTTCCATAGTGTTGGGGGGTGGGGAACACCCAAACCATCACATGTTCTCTGTAGCTTTCCTGTTGCTTTTAGCAGCAGCTTAATGATGAAGAAATGTCTTCTTGTCAGCTTCCCCTTGTGATTGGCCCTGGATGGACAGTGAAAGCAAAGTGGTCTAGCACCTGAAAGTCTCACCTTACCTGAAAAAAAGGCACAAACCATCTGATAGAAAATAATACTCTAAATAATAGTCTAAATCCCTGATATGGCAAATATTTCTACTTGCATAGAATAAACACATTTACAAAAAAAAAAACAAACAACCAATTCTACTTGCATGGTAGATGGCAAAAATTCGATTATTTGACCTCATAGTAACTCTCATCTCACTTCTTAACAATATGACATCTTCTAAGAGCAGACAGGGACACTGATCACCTCTCCCTGCAGAGGGGAGCCAGAGATGGTGGCTTGAGACAAATTCCTGGGACATAACAAAGTTCTCAAACTCTCCCTGTCTCTACCCCTGAAAATAAAACAAGCTTCTATTGAATTTGTGTGGCAGGGTTTTGGTAGTGAGTGGACTACAGGGATGGCTTCTGAGACAAGCTGCTAGAAGCTTCCCCTATGTGTGACAGAGCCAGTGCCAGCTGGCTTCAAGATGGACTTGCTGCTGACCAAGGTTGAGTCCATCAGTGATGGTGGTAGCACCTCTGTGATAATGTATTTAAGGGGGAAAAAACCCCCGTGCAACAATCTGCATCTAGAGAGTGAAGTGAGAATGTGTGAGAGAAACGACTGTATAGACACCAGAGTCAGTGAAGAAGGAGCAGCAGAAGGATAGACACCAGAGTCAGTGAAGAAGGAGCAGCAGAAGGATAGACACCAGATTCAGTGAAGAAGGAACAGCAGAAGGATAGACACCAGAGTCAGTGAAGAAGGAGCAGCAGAAGGATAGACACCAGAGTTAGTGAAGAAGGAGCAGCAGAAGGTGCTCCAGGTGAAGAAGCAGATTTCCCTGCAGCCCATGGAGGTTAATGGTAAATCAGACATCCACCCACAGCCTATGGAGAACCCCATGCCACAGCAGGTAGATGACTGAACAAGGCTGTGACCCTATAGGAAGCCTGTGCTGGATCAGGCTTCTGGCAGTGTCTGTATCCAGCTGAAGATAGGAGTCCATGCTGGAGCAGATTTGATGTGATGCTGTGTGGGGTCCATGCTGGAGCAGTTTGTGAAGAGCTGTAGTCTATGGGAAGAACTTGTGTTAGAGAACTTTGTGAAGGACTAGCTCTCATGGGAGGTACTCCATGCTGGAGCAAGGAGAGAGTGTGAGGAGGCTTCCCTTTGATAAGGAAGGAGCAGCAGAGACAATATGTGATGAACTGACCACAACTCTGATTTCCCACCCTCTGCTTGCTGGGAGGAGGTAGAGGAACTGGGAGTATAGTTGAGCCTGGGAAGAAGGAAGCAGTGAGGGAAGATGTTTTACTTTTTATTTCTCATTATCCTACTTTGATTTGAGTGGTAATAAATTAAACTACTATTTTCCCCAAGTCTGGTCTGATTATCCTGTGATAGAAATTGGGGAACGATCCCCTTGCCCTCCTCTTGACCCATGAGCCTTTTGTTACATTTTCTCTCCCCAGTTCAGCAGCTGAGGAGGGTAGTGATAGAGTAGCTTTGCTGAGCACCTGGTCTCCAGCCATGGTGAGCCCTCCACACACAAGCAAAACCTGGAAAAAAATCAAGACACTCAAATCAAATTGGAGTTTTTATCCTTCCCAAACAAGGTCACAGTGTCTATATCCCTTACACCCATGGGTTGGAGATTTGCTAATAACCTTGTGTTGTCTGACAGCTAAATAAGCATCTAGGAATTCCATCTGAATATTATAACTGTAGTACTAACATAGTTTCTGTTTGTATGACAGTCTCAGTGGGAAAGCTTGTAGCATTTCTGGATAAATACATTGGAGTGAGACTTCAAAGATCTTTTTATTCGTGTTCTGCACTGATTTGCTGTTGTTAGTCTCTGTAGTTTCCTGTGACTCCATTTCTCTGTTAAAACAAAGATGCTGATACCTGTCCCAGAGTGCTTTCAGACCCTTGTAGAATAAACCATAGGTGAGGAGGAATTATTTCTATTACAGATGACCTTTTCCTTTTGGGCTCCTCAACTCAAGAGAGATGTTGAGGTGCTGGAAGGTGTCCAGAGAAGGGCAACAAGGCTGGTGAGGGGCCTGGAACACAAACCCTGTGAGGAGAGGCTGAAGGAGCTGGGGGTGTGCAGCCTGGAGAAGAGGAGGCTCGGGGCAGACCTCATTGCTGTCTACAACTACTTGAAGGGAGGTTGTAGCCAGGTGGGGGTTGGTCTCTTCTGCCAGGCAAGCAGCAACAG
>WAAF01002374.1:1127-11891 GCA_013400475.1 Tricholaema leucomelas
AGGGGAGGGAAAGGAAGGGGAGAGAAAGGGAAGGCAGGGGAGGGGGAAGGAGAGGGGAGGGAAGGGGAGGGGAGGGAAAGGAAGGAGAGGGGAGGGGAGGGAAGGCATGAGAAGAGAAAGGAAGAGACTAGAACATACCTCTTGGAAAATTCCCAATCACGATTTCAATCTAAAATTTCACAGTAGAGTTTTCAGACCTTAATTGAAATGTTTTGGTTTGTGTTCTTGAGGGGAGGGTAATAGATTTGAGTAGGTTTTTCTATTAAAATCACTTTTCTTTTTGTTGATCAATAAATCTTTTCATAGAATCATAGAATCAACCAGGTTGGAAGAGACCTCCAAGCTCATCCAGTCCAACCTAGCACCCAGCCCTAGCCAGTCAACCAGACCATGGCACTAAGTGCCCCAGCCAGGCTTTGCTTCAACACCTCCAGGGATGGTGACTCCACCACCTCCCTGGGCAGCCCATTCCAATGCCAATCACTCTCTCTGCCAACAACTTCCTCCTGACATCCAGCCTATACTTTAATTTACTACTACTGCCTGTAGCTGCCAACTCCCATTTCCCTAAAATGATTCTTTGACCTTACTAATGCTCTTCTAGTACCTGCAGACAGTTGTCTCATCCTCTTCTTAAGATGTAGTTAGTCAGTGTATCCTTAGCCCTTTTAATCTCTCTGAGGCAGTCACTCTCTGTTTGCTTACCATTTTTATGGCTCTCTTGTGATCTTCCTCTGAGTCATTTTGATTCAGGAAATGAGTTCTCCAGAGCTGAATGAAACATTCCAGGTATGATCACCACAGAGCCGTGTTAGGGATGTTACCTTCCTTCTTTGCAAGGTTGCCTTTGTGTTTAATTGAATATTGCTTGGACTCTTTCTGCTACCATTTCATACAATATTGGATGTGTACTCCTAAGAAATGGGATTAAACAAAGTCAACTTTAAACCCTTTGAATCTCTTGATGGCAAATTTTGGTTAACAGCTTTCAAAGGTGCAAAAATGCCTGAAGTGATGCCTGTGGTGTATAGCTAAAGACAGCAGTGTGCTGTTGGGCTGAGGAGAAACAGAGCTGAAAAAGTTTTCTTAGTGATAGTTGCATTTTTTTTTCACTCTATAGCTGCTTGTAGAGTTTGGTGATTAAAAGATTACAAAGATTGTGTGAAATTAGTACTCAGTTGAAGGCTTTTGCCATGATGAGGACTGGAAGATGTGCAGAAGGCTTGAAAAGTGCATGGGGGATGTGCAAAGATGCATGAGCTGTCAGGGCAGAAGGTTCTAGGTGACTATTTGTATTCTGCATTCCCACAACACATTGAACTAAAGCAAAATGGATAGAAAATCAGCCTCAGTGCTGAGTTCATTCAAGATATAGAGGCAGGGGGTAAAGAGAGAAAACCTTCTGTTGGTTCCCATCTTTAGTCCATTACAGAGCTCTGCCCTAGGGTTGTAGTTCAGTTACTGCAAGAAACATTCCTATGGAATTTTGGCCATAGAGCAGCTACTGTTCAGGAGATGTGGCAGCTAAAATCTCCTGAGAGTACTTTGAAAATGTTGACACTGTCATCTGAGCTCTGATCCAGCTTTGAGAGGAACAGAAGAGGTTCAGATCTGAACCCCAGCAGTGTGCCCAGGTGGGCAGGAGAGCCAATGGCATCCTGGGCTGGCTCAGGAGCAGTGTGGCCAGCAGGACAAGGGAGGATCTTCTGCCCCTGTGCTCAGCACTGCTCAGGCCACACCTTGAGTCCTCTGTCTAGTTCTGGGCTGTATCTGGGAGATGTTGAGACACTGGAATGTGTCCAGAGAANACAACCCCAGCTCCTCACAGGGCTGTGCTCCAGGCCCCTCACCAGCTTTGTTGCTCTCCTCTGGACACCTTCCAGCACCTCAACATCTCTCTTGAATTGAGGAGCCCAGAACTGGACACGGCACTCAAGGTGTGGCCTGAGCAGTGTTTAGTCCAGGGGCAGAATTACCTCCCTTGTCCTGCTGGCCACACTGCTCCTGATCCAAGCCAGGATGCCCTTGGCTCTCCTGCCCACCTGGCCAGATCTCATGTTCCAGAGTCTCAGATGCATGCTGAAGGATTCAGAAGACTCTTACCCTGTTTGTTATTGTCAGATTTCATAGGGGAGTTGGGGCTTTGTATCACCTGAATATCTCCTAGCCACTGTTGAGGGCAGAATGCTCCTGTTGGCAGAGGAACAGCTACAGCTTTTATTAGTGGTATGCTTATGATCCAAATAGAAACAACAGGTCAGAGCTCAATAGTAATAGGGAAAAAAGGTATTTTATAGACAAATAAATCTGCAGGCAAGTTCAAGTGGAAACAGCAGTGAGAAGGGGAGTGTCAAGTACAGGAAATTTGCACTCTGAAAGCTTAAGCTAGTAACTGTCCATTTTATCTCTGGACATTTCCAGGTTCAGTAGACTTTTGGTTTTGTCCTTTTTTTCTTGCTTTAAAGAAAAGAAATTGAATTAATGACCTTTATATGCTTGGCAAAAAAAACCCCTCCCTGCATCTTGAGTTCATTCTACTTACACAGCTACCCCAATCTGGCTTTCAGCTGGGGGTTTGTATGTTGATTTGATTCTTATCTCTGGTTAGCAGAATGTCCCTATTCAAAGTGTCTTGGGGTCTGGTTTTGTTCCATCTGTGATTGCTTTTTGATACCTTTTGGCTATGAGGATATGCTGACTTGCCAGCTGAAGCCTTCAGCGTCTTTCTGTGCAAGTGCTTCTGTGGAGAAGATAATGGCTGTGCACTTCTCCTTGCTGCGGGCTTTATTTAGATGAGCTCCAGCTTGCTGCAGCTCTTGTTGAAGACACACAGGCAAACATGGGCTGCCCAGGCAGGTGGTGGAGTTGCTGTCCCTGGAGGTGGTCAAGGAAAGCCTGGCTGGGGCACTTAGTGCCATGGTCTGGTTGATTGGCCAGGGCTGGGTGCTAGGTTGGACTGGATGAGCTTGGAGATCTCCTCCAACCTGCTTGATTCTATGATTCTTCCAGCAGAGAAGGGTTAAGCCTTTAAACCCGGACTCAGACCATGGCTTCAGGCTGAAGCAAGACCGTGGATGCTCTCATTGGTAGTTGGTGGCACAGTAATGTGCCCTTGTAGCCAAGAGAGCCAATGGCATCCTGAGGTGCATCAAGAAGAGTGTGTTCAGGTCTAGGGAGGTTCTTCTCCCCTTGTACTCTAATCTGGTGAGACCACATCTGCAATATGTGTCCAGGTGTGGGCTCCCCAGTTCAAGAGAGACCTGCTGAAGAGTCCAGCTGAGACCCATAACATTATTGAGGGACTTGAGCATCCCCCTGTGGAGAGAGAATGAGAGCCCTGAGGCTGTTTAGTCTGGAGCAGAGAAGACTGAGAGCAGATCTGATCAATGTCTATGCTGGGTGCTAGGTTGGACTGGATGAGCTTGGAGGTCTCTTCCGACCGGGTTGATTCTGTGATTCTATGATATATCAGTTATGCTGAAACTGCCAGGTAGTATTACCAAAGATAGAAAGCAGGCTAAGGAAAAAAAAGCTACTGGCAAGTCTTCCAGTTCATTCTTCTCTTCTGGAAGTGCCATGTGAGAAGCTCTGCAGCTTCCCTCTGTTGACCCATAGTTAGACTCTTAGTTACCCTTCTCCTTGCGGTGTCCCCAGGTGTATCAGGAGCAGTGTGGCCAGTAGGACAAGGGAGGTTATTCTGCCCCTGGACTCAGCACTGCTCAGGCCACATCTTGAGTACTGTGTCCAGTTCTGCCCCCCCCCCCAATTCAAGAGAGATGTTGGAGTACTGGAAGGTGTCCAGAGGAGGGCAATGAAGCTGGTGAGGGGCCTGGAACATAGCCCTTTGGGGAGCTGGGGTTGTTTAGCCTGCAGAAGAGGAGGCTCAGGGCAGAGCTCATTGCTGTCTACAACTTCCTGAAGGGAGGCTGTAGCCAGGTGGGGTTGGTCTCTTCTGCCAGGCAAGCAGCAACAGAAGGGGACACAGTGTGAAGTTGTGCTGGGGCAGGTCTAGGCTGGATGTTAGGAGGAAGTTGTTGTCAGAGAGAGTGATTGGCATTGGAATGGGCTGCCCAGGGAGGTGGTGGAGTCGCTGTTCCTGGAGATGTTCAAGAAAGGACTGGATGGGACATTTGCTGCCATGGTCTGGTTGACTGGCTAGGGCTGGGTGCTAGGTTGGACTGGCTGAGCTTGGAGGTCTCTTCCAACCTGGCTGATTCTACGATTTTTGGTGGGTAGGGAAATCACTAGTGCCAAGGGAGAAAATCAGTCTCTGTTGCTTTGTTTTAAGCACCTTATGCCTTGTCTTGCCTTCAGTCAATGTGAAGAGTTTATCATCCTCTTTTTCAGTATCTGTGAGGCTAATAACCCTGGCAGCTACACTCTAGCAAATGAGACCCTTCCAACCTCCCCATGGAGATTGCATTTCCTAGGTCTCTGAAATTTTTGATTGTCCTCTTCTGGACTCTCTATCACTTGGTCCTCATCTTTCTTGAAGCCTGAGAGCCCTGGGGCTTTTTAGTCTGGAGGGAAGAAGGCTGAGAGGGGATCTAGTAAATGTATATGAGTATCTGAGGTGTTAGGAAGGGACTGAGACAGCCTCTGCTCACTTGTGCCCTGGGATAAGACAAGATTGGCCAGGGCTGGGGGCTAGGTTGGACTAGGTGAGCTGGGAGGTCTCTTCCAACCTGGTTTATTCTAAGAGGCAATGGATGTAAGCTACAGCACAGGAAGTTCCAGCTGAATGTGAGCTGGCCAAGAGGTGGGGACAGGCTCTGCTCACTGCTCCCTGGGATAGGACAAGGAGCAATGGGTGTAAGCTGCAGCACAGGAGGTTCCAGCTCAGCACAAGGAGGAACTTCTTTACTCTAAGGGTTCCCAGAGCACTGGCACAGGCTCCCCAAAGAGGTTGTGGAGTCTCCTTCTCTGGAGCCTTTCCAGCCCTGTCTGGATGTGTTCCTGTGCCACCTGTGCTAGATTCTATGGTCCTGCTCTGGCAGGGGAGTTGGACTGGAAGATCTCCAGAGGTCCCTTCCAACCCCTAACATCCTGTGAGCCTGTGATATATACCTGCAGGTGGATTTGTGACTTCAGCCAGGACCTCAAAAGGAAGGAGGTGCTGCTTGGAGTTGCTGTGTTTCCCACCCTACATTGTGATTCCCTACCAGTGTGGTTGGCTTTTTCTCCTGTAGTAAATAACTATCTAGAGGTTGTGAAAGCAATTACCAAACCACCATCTGGAGTTTTGGAGAGATTTAGCCTGCAAGTTCAGCATGCTTCTTCTTGGTTAACACAGTCTGCTGTCACAAGCCAGCCTCCCCCACAAAAACTGGGAGGGAAAGTAACACAAGAAGCCCTGTGGTTGAGACAAAGAGTTTACTGGAAATGACAATTTACAACTACCTTAGTCTGTTTCACAGAAAAGCAAAGCAAAAGTAAAAGCAGCAGCAGAAACCAGGAGGCTGAGGCCAGTCCTGTTCAACATCTTCATCAATGACATTGATGAGGGCACAGAGTCTGCTCAGCAAGTTTGCTGACAACACCAAGCTGGGAGGCTTGGCTGAGACAGCTGAAAGCTGTGTGGGCATCCAGAGAGACCTGCACAGTCTGGAGAGCTGGGCACAGAGGAACCAGATGAAGTTCAACAAGGACAAGTGCAGAGCCCTGCATCTGGGGAGGAATCATAAACTGCACCAGTACAGTTTGGGAGGTGATCTGCTGGGGAGCAGCCCTGTAGAGAGGGACCTGGGGGTCCTGGTGGAGAACATCCATGGCACAGCAATGTGCCCTGCTGGCCAAAAAGACCAGTGGGATCCTGGGGTGTATTAGGCAGAGTGTGTCCAGCAGATCAAGGGAGGTTCTCCTCCCCCTCTACTCTGCCCTGCTGAGACCTCATCTTGAATACTGTGTTCAGTTTTGGGCTCCCCAGTTTAGGAGGGACAGGGATCTGCTGGAGAGGGTCCAGTGGAGGGCTAGAAGGATGTATGAGGGGACTGGAGGGCATGGCTTATGAGGAGAGGCTGAGGGGCCTGGGGCTGTTTAGTCTGGAGAAGACTTAGAGGGGATTTGATCAATGTTCATAACTATCTGAAGGCTGCCAGGAGGGGGGACAGGCTCTGCTCATTGCTCCCTGGGATAGGACAAGGAGCAATGGGTGTAAGTTGCAGCAAAAAAGGTTCTGCCTCACCACAGGGGGGAACTTCTTTACTGCAAGGGTCACAGAGCACTGCCACAGGCTTCCTAGAGAGGTTGTGGGGTCTCCTTCTCTGGAGCCTTTCAGGGCCTGTCTGGATGTGTTCCTGTGTGATCTGTGTTAGATAGGATTGTCCTGCTCTGGCAGGGGGGTTGGACTCGATGATCTCCTTGGGTCCTTTCCACCCCCTAATATCCTGTGAGCCTGTGAAACCAGCGATGAAACAAGCCCCTCAGTCTCCAAGCCTGCAGCCAGCCCAGAGGAAGAGCCCTGCACTTCAAAGCCAGAAACCTGAAGCAGCAACCAGAACAGGAAGCCTCTCATGTTACAATCTGAACTCCAAGCCCCAGGGTACTCTTCTCCAGCCAGCACTTTTGTTTTAAGGCTCCATGGCCTCAGCACGGTATTGAATACTCATCATCAGATTCAATTGGCTAAACCTGTGACAGTGCTCAAAGCTGCCGATTGCCTCATCTTGTACCTTCTGATGCTAGTCAGGAGGCTGAGGAGTGAACTCATTGCTCCACAACTACTTGTAAGGAGGTTGGAGCGAGGAGTGGGCAGCCTCTTCTCCTTGGTGGCAAGCAACAGGACCAGAGGAAATGGTTCCAAGCTGTGTCAGGGAAGGTTCAAGCTGCATACTTGGAAATATTTCTTTCCAGAGAGGCTTCTCAGACATAGGGAGGGTCTACCCAGGGTAGTGCTGGAGTCACCATCCCTGGAGATGTTCAAGCAGTGTGGGGACTTAGTACTGAGGGACACGGTTTAGTGTTGACCCTTCAGTGCTGGGTTGAAGGTTGGACTGGATGAGCTCAGAGGATGTTTCCTCTGGGCCTGTAGTCACTACTGCCTTCTCTTGCAATGTCCAACTTTGGTGTATCTTTTTAAAGCTATGACCAGCAAAACATTGCTTGGTGAAGAATCTTCACCATTCTGAATGATGACTTGGGCTGCCTGATGTATTCAGCCACTTTATGACCAAGTGGTTTCACAGGCTGGATCAGACTAACAAAAGCAGCCTGGGCTGAAATAGAGAGGCAAGCCCTAGAGCAATGAGGGAAGTGGAAATGCATGCATCAAATGCTTCAATGAGGTTTTGCAAGTGGTTAGAACAGCATTTTAGGGAGCAGTTTAGAAAAGCAGGATGGATGTGGAGCCGAGTTTCTTCAACACCTCTGGGTGTGCTTCGTATTCAGTTTTAATATCTGATTGTAGAAATCTTGAGAAAGAACAGGTAGTGCTATGACAGAAGAGCAAACAGACTTTGTTGAAAGTGGAATGAGTCTTGTGGAAGGTGTCATACTATAAAAGTGGAAGCCATGCTCTTTGCATGCAAGATGAACACTTAAGGTGAGGTGCTTGCTCCTCTAATCCTCCTTGCTACCCTGTGAATGAGAGACTCTGCAGTCTTTGAGAGGAGTTTATCATAGCAGTGTGAGAATCATCCTCATCTTGTCCTCCTGGAGGCTTCCTAGATGCTCAGATAATTGTTAATGAAGAGGAAAGTCCTTATCACATACATCCCCTAAAGAAGTAACCTGAGAGTGCCTACATGGGTAGCAAAGAGAATGTCGGTTCCTAGTATCATAGAATCAATTGGGTTGGAAGAGACCTCCAAGCTCATCCAGTCCAACCTAGCACCCAGCCCTGTCCAATCAACTAGATCATAAATTCAGCCAGGTTGGAAGAGACCTCCAAGCTCATCCAGTCCAACCTAGCACCCAGCCCTGTCCAATCAACTAGATCATAAATTCAGCCAGGTTGGAAGAGACCTCCAAGCTCAGCCAGTCCAACCTAGCACCCAGCCCTGTCCAATCAACTAGATCATAAATTCAGCCAGGTTGGAAGAGACCTCCAAGCTCAGCCAGTCCAACCTAGCACCCAGCCCTGTCCAATCAACTAGATTACAGAATCATAGAATCAGACAGGTTGGAAGAGACCTCCAAGCTCATCCAGCCCAACTTAGCACTCAGCCCTGTCTAATCAACCAGACCATGGCACTAAGTGCCCCAGCCAGGCGTTGCTTGAACACCTTCAGGGATGGCGACTCCACCACCTCCCTGGGCAGCCCATTCCAATGCCAATCACTCTCTCTGCCAACAACTTCCTCCTAACATCCAACCTAGACCTCCCCTGGCACAGCTTGAGACTGTGTCCCCTTCTTCTGTTGCTGCTTGTCTGGCAGAAGAGCCCAACCCCACTTGGCTACAGCCTCCCTTCAGGTAGCTGTAGACAGCAATGGTTCATAGATGTTGAATTCAGAATAGCAATTTTATAGGGAGAGGTCTGGACACTTTGTTTAGTGCTATTGAGCTATTAAATCATTTCAAGGCAACCTTTTGTACTTTGTAAAAGAGAGGGGGGATGGAGAAGGATGTCAGTCAGCCTCACCACAGCAGAGAAAGCAGCTTTGAAAATACAAGTCTAAAGAAATACCAAATTGGCCTCATTGCTGTAATGAAGCCTAATGGTAAGAGTTAAGAATGGGTCTGTTACTGTAATCAAGCAGAGAAATGTCTCCAATCCTTTGAAGAACACAAGCAGCTTTCCATTATTTGCCCAGGTGTGGCTGTGATGGATGGGGCCAGACATCCATAGTGCAATTCTGGGCTCTGTGTGGGTCAAACTCAATCTGGCCAATATTCTCAGAAGAGCTTTACTAAGTGGATAAGATTTCTTGTGTTAGTGACTGCTTAACTACAGCATTCACCTTTAGAAATGCCCAAATTTACCTCTTAGGGTCATAACTGATAGAGTGTAGATATTCACTTTGCTAGGAGCAGGCAGTGAGTGCTGTTTCTGACTTTCCCATGCACCAGATGAAGAGGGACATGTGTTTTAAAGCTCACCACCTTGCCTGTCTTTCTGAAACTGTGCTGAAAGGTTTCTGACACCAAGCTAGGAGCAGTTGTGGATCTGTTGGAAGGTAGGAGAGCCTTGCAGAGGGACCTAGACAGGCTGGATGGGTGGGCAGAGGCCAATGGGATGAAATTTAACAAGGCCAAGTGCAGGGTTCTGCACTTTGGCCACAACAACCCCAAGCAGCGCTACAGGCTGGGGACAGAGTGGCTGAGAGCAGCCAGGCAGAGAGGGACCTGGGGGTGCTGGTAGAGAGTAGCTGAAGATGAGGCAGCAGTGCCCAGGTGGGCAGCAGAGCCAATGGCATCCTGGGCTGGCTGAGGAGCAGTGTGGGCAGCAGGACAAGGGAGGTTCTTCTGCCCCTGTGCTCAGCACTGCTCAGGACACAGCTTGAGTGCTGTGTCCAGTTCTGGGCTCCTCCATTCAAGAGAGATGTTGAGGTGCTGGAAGGTGTCCAGAGGAAGGCAGCAAGGCTGGGGAGGGGCCTGGAGCACAGCCCTGTGAGGAGAGGCTGAGGGAGCTGGGGGTGTGCAGCCTGCAGAAGAGGAGGCTCAGGGCAGAGCTCATTGCTGTCCACAGCTACCTGAAGGGAGGCTGTAGCCAGGTGGGGTTGGTCTCTTCTGCCAGGCAAGCAGCAACAGAAGAAGGGGACACAGTGTGAAGTTGTGCTGAGGGAGGTCTAGGCTGGATGTTAGGAGGAAGTTGTTGGCAGAGAGAGTGACTGGCATTGGAATGGGCTGCCCAGGGAGGTGGTGGAGTCACCATCCCTGGAGGTGTTGAAGCCAAGCCTGGCTGGGGCACTTAGTGCCATGGTCTGGTTGATTGGCCAGGGCTGGGTGCTAGGTTGGACTGGCTGAGCTTGGAGGTCTCTTCCAACCTGCTTGATTGTATTCCATTCTATTCTATTATGTCTGAGCCTAGGAGTAGCTGGAGCACAGGCAGAGCTGGGCTGAGGGCTGGGCATTGTTCATGAAACGCTGTTTGTGTATTATGTAGGCTTGTGAAATGGAAACACACAGCAGGTTTTCAATTGAGTCAGGCTCTGGGTGAGGACAAACATTGGTTACAGTCAGTTATGCAAAGGTAAAGAGTTGTTTTCCTCCTGGCCAGTGTAACAAGAGCGTAAACACATCCAACATTTGCCTAGTAATGTAATATCTTATTTGTATAGACTTGGGAAGAAAAAACAAGTGTTTTCCTTTTCCCTCCCCACCCTTTCCTCTGGGGCATTGTTAGTGAGGCCAGGGAACTGAAACTCATTTTTTTTTCCACTGACTTGATAGGCTTTGGTCGTTTTCCCAAGGCTCAGGCATGTTGGTCATGGCATTTTTCTCTCCTTCGAGCTGCATTGCAAGTCTGTGTCAGTTACAAAGGCTATAGTGAGTATTCGCTTCCATACAGCTCTGGAAGGGGTCAGTGCTGGGCACAGTCCTGTTCAATAGCTTTGTTGATGATCTGGACCAGGGGATTGAGTCCAGCATTATAAGTTTGCAGATGACACCAAGCTAGGAGCAGGTGTGGATGTGTAGGAGGGGAGGAGAGCCCTGCAGAAGGACCTGGCCAAGCTTTATGTGTGGGCAGAGGCCAATGGGATGAGATTGAACAAGGCCAAGTGCAGGGTTCTACACTTTGGCCACAACAACCCCAAGCAGCACTACAGGCTGGGGACAGAGTGGCTGAGAGCAGCCAGGCAGAGAGGGAGCTGGGGGTGTTAG
>WAAF01002377.1:0-11981 GCA_013400475.1 Tricholaema leucomelas
GCCCTGCCATCTGCCCTGCAAAGAGCCTCTGACCCCTCTGACTCAAAACCAGATTTTTCATCCATTGACCTGTCTCTCCATTCCTTGAACATACACAATGCTGAGTTTATACGATAAAGCAGTTCCAAAACTGAAGACAATGTTAAATCATCCTGAAGATGTTTTCTGGTTGTTATCATAACCACAACTACTACATTATGTGTAGTTACAAATGAAGCAATAGACAGACTGATGTAGTGTAGAGAATGATTCTCTAACAAACACAAGTATCCACTTTAAGTGCTTTGGTCATTAATCAGTGCACTTCTAATCTATCTCCCAAAAATGTAAGTAAGAACATAGGTAGTCTTCTGTCCAGTTCTAAGTATGTTCGTTATTTAAATCACTGAGTGTAAAAGTAGAAAACTGCAGATGGCAGCAATGATTAAGAGCAGTAATGACTTTTAAGACACAGCTTCCTAGTTGAATCATGGTGTATTTACCCCCTCTCTCATTTTGATGTATTAGTACTCAGCTTCCATAATCTGTAAGTCATATTCAACACAATGATTAACTGCTGTCCAAATGGAGATCACCCCTTATGCTTCAAAAATCCCTTAAAGCGCAATACAAGAACTATCCTGTTCAATCTACATAATTTTTCTTGAAACAACAGGAAAGCAGTCCTGCTGCTCAGAATCCTGACTGGCAATCCAGAATGGCTGACATTAGGAAAAGAAAAAGTGAAATTACAGGTTTCTAAAATATTCTGTGAACGGAAAGTTTTTTAAACACAATAACCGCTTGGAGAACAGACACAGAACAATGCAGACTGATCTGACCTACTAACATGTCAGTGTCTTCTGTCAGCCTGTCAAAGAGCAGCCCACTGATCTACCTCAAAACTGTTCTGACTGGATCCATGCATAAAGGCAAATCAAAATGAAGCTGTCTAAGTGACAGACTTGACTGCGAGACTTGCATTTCTTCCTAAAAAACCCACAAAAGCTTAGAAGTTACATCCTGACTACGGTTTACTCTTTTGGAAAACCCTTATATTCTACTAACAGACCATTTAAGACACCTCAGCAAAATGCTTGAATAATTCCAGAGACAGTGAAATAAATCCAGTTATTAAAATTACACTGCTTTTTGCAAAATGCACATCCTTAGAAACTCAGCACAAGAAATTATTTTTGAGGAAGTAGTAAAGTAGTTTTGCCCCCACCTGACCATTCCACATGCTTATATAATCCACTTTACAAGAAAACACTTCCTCTCTCATTCCTGTTACAACGAGATCCAGTCTCAAGCTTTAATGATGGGTAATGATTATTGTACCATTAAACCGTGATCACTGAATATCTGAGTGGAAATATAGTCAGCTGTATTTTCACAGAAGAGACAAGAACAATGTAACAGAAATAATACTTATTTGGTTTGAATTATCTAGTGTGTACATCACCAGCACACTAATTACTGTAACACAGTACTCCTACTAGGTTCATTTAGCCTGCTTTTCTAAGGGCAGTGGTGGGCCATTCTGGAAACGTAAAGAGAAATGCACTTAAGTTCTAAAGGAAGGTTTGCCTTTATCTACATTTAAACAGGCAAGTTACAGATGTGTGTTGCTAGACAGGTTAGTAACTGCCATTATGGAAATGTATCTGACCTTGTCACTTGTACACCCAGTATCAACCAGATTTTTATGTGCCAGTGAATACTCACCTTATGCTTATTCTAAGATACAAGTTTAATTAGAATGAGTGTAAGTAATCTCATTTCATTAAAAAAAAAAGCACCAGGACACTGTATAAAAGCTACAACTTACTCCACTGCATTGCTGTTTTTCCATCTTTCGTGATGTCCCACTGGAATACAGCATTTACTTTCTTTACCAATTCATTTCCCATCTCTTTTACACGACGACCAATTTCTTCAAATACAAGGTCACTCTGCAGCCCTGTAGTCTTTAAAAAAAAGAGATTATGAAGAATTTAAAATTGAAACTTCATATAAAAAGTATTAAATATGTCTATTAGTTCAAGTACTGTGTCCAGGAAGGTCTCTATTGTAGAATTATTAAATGCAATTAAGATTTCTTCCACCACAAATAATCACCTCTAGTAGCTGTCATCATTAAAGAGCACATTCAAGCAGAAAATGTTCCCTGGACTCTTTCTTCAAAATTATTTCAAATCTTGCTTTTGCAGGTTTTGTCATTTATAACCGCAATTTAAGATAGGTTTTACAATTAGGGTTCTAAGAGTTTCTGAACTGACCTTTATTCCCTTTAGAGGACAATCACTGCCACTTTTTTCACAGCAAATGGCATGTTCTGACTGTGCAGACAATGTGCTTATCATTTAGAAGTGGGATTAGACACATTTCCATTTTCAACTTTCCCAAGGATGTATTATTTTGCAAGCTTTTAATTTTCTTTCTTTAAATATTTGTAGTGAATAAAATGCTACATTTCAGGAAGCTATTCCATTGACATTCTTCATCTAAATGGAATTGAAGCTGTCAAGAGTTTAGGCCGACATGAGGAAAAGAGCAAAGAAGCTTGCACAGCTTTAGTTATTCTGGTATACACCAGAATGCAATAGTGCTCACACTACTATCTCTTGTTATCTCATAACCTCTTTCATTAAAGCTAACATTTGCCATCATAAAAGAGTTCCTGATGACTTTCAGATTTGCCAAGCTTCACTCACTCAGTCTAGTTTCCCTTGGTGGGCATCCACTGATGGAAGCAACTTTTGCCAGTGCACCTTAACTTCTCAGAATAAGCTTTAAGAAATGCCTTGTTAAAAGATGCCCCTTAAAAAAAAAAGTGCCATCTATAATTATTTCACTGGAAAATTCAAATGCTTAGATTTGAATGCAGATTTAGCAACAGTTCAGACACAAACAGCAGAAAGAAACTGGTTCCAGGAACATATCATCAGTGGTAACATGAATGACACTGTCTCAGTACTTCATAAAATTCAATGCATTACAGTTTCAGCCTTTGTAGGCAGGAACCAATGAGGGGGAAAAAAAACTATACAATATACTAAGGTAGTGCACTGTGCAACTAAGCTTTTTAGGCCACATTAAGAACCCAAGACATTCACAGCATCACATGCACAATTATGTCTTTTGTGGGAGGCCCACAAGGCTTAATGTAGGATTTCTTAAGCTACATATTGCAAGTCATGCCAGATCATATGCACAGAGCCATCACAGCCTATTTTAACGTGCCATTTCCTATGAGTATGCTATCTCATTTTCATTTGTCCTGGTCTTTTGATGCCTTCCTGGCACTCTCCTACAACTTCCACTGAATTTGATCCTCAGCATCTACAAAATAAAAACAAAATGCCAATTTTACAGGTACAGGTCTAAAATAGAGAGGCTAATTTCAATCTGAAGTGCTCAAAACTTGTGACCCTTGATGGTGCATGCTTCACCTGTTTTGTAACACATAGCATGATGCTTATCCCAACAGCTTAATTGGCATGAGAAACTTCAAATCTCATTGAGGTGCCCTATGTATCTTAGAAGGTCTGTTTTTCGGCTCAAATAGATCCATGAACCTCTGTATCTTAAACAACACGTATGCTCATACCTGTACTCATATACTCAGACTAAGTACTACAAATAAGACTGGCAAGTGATCTACATATTTTCCTGTGTTTTTTTCCAAAAAAAAAAAAAAATAAAGATGAACTATGTTGCTTGGCAAGTTAAGACTTCTACTGTTACCCCCTACCTTCAGAGGCTGCAGCACAGAAGGCTTATCCAGAGCTGGCACTATATCCACATAGCCTCCTGCAATAGCAACTTCTCCAGTCTCTCTGACCTGTAGTGGGGGAAAAAAAATATATTAAAGAGGTAACACACTGACAAAAAGCCACAGCAGCAGGGCAACAAGAGTCTTCTTTACATTTTTAAATTAGAGACAAAGAAAAAACTTAAAAGTCCCAGAGTGAAAAACAACCACCCCAAAAATGTGTTCTAGTCTTGTGGCAAGCTAGTATACTATGCTTTGCACACAGCTCTTCAAACAAAGAATTTCAGTAAATTTCAGTATTAAGTTCTCAAGAAGCAGACATTATTGTGTTCATGAAATGGTACAGAAATACTATTTATCTGAAAATTTACCCCCAGTCTTATAAGTTACTGTTGTTACTTCATAAATAATTCTGAGAAATACATTCTATTTTTTTTCCTTGATGTAGATACACAGTTGTCAGGAGTTCTCTATGCAGTTTCACTATCTCCAGGTGCCTCACACTGTAACTGACACAAGTTTCGAAGCACTGAAAAAACAGGATTACCAGATCAAAAATACCTGAATTCCTTCTGGTTGTTTTGGTTTTTTGTTTGTTTGTTTTTTTAGTAGCTATGCCAGAGAAGAAAATTCATACAGAAAGCTCTCATAATAATGGTTATTGAAATCATGCTTAAGACCTTTGTCACCTGCTTACACTGCACTTGAGACAAAGCTGAAAATGGATTTAAACCAAAATACTGAAGTCTACTCTTAGTTTGACTTTAAACTAGTTTATTACAAGACAGCTTTACTTAAGACTTTACTTAACACACAGTAAGAAACAGAATTCTGCACCATTTGTAACTGCTGAAACAAAGTGTTTTGCTATAAGCCTGTTAAACACTTTTCTCTCCACAATGTTACTCCACACCAGAGCAAAATTCCCCCAAAACTCTAGGTTGGACTGGATGATCTTGGAGGTCTCTTCCAACCTGGCTGATTCTATGATTCTACATATCAGCCATTATTAAATCAAGAATAATAACAAATCTAGCCTTTAAGAACAACAAAATATCTTGCTCTATTTACAGATTCCAAAGGTCCTGGATGGATACAATGAATTCAGTTGTTTTGCACTATAAATGCAAACCCTCAAAAGCACCTTTTAAATATAGCTACATATAGCTATGTCATCTGCAGGCATCTCCAAAGTTTATCTGAGACACCACATTATACTATCTACTATTAGTAACCAGAGATGTAGAGTTTGTACAGAGTAGCCTTGATGTTGTCATTCTGAAATCATACAATTGCTAACATTCATCAGGTCTGTAAACAATATCTACCTTGGTAAAAATCTATTCTACAAAGCTGTATTCCTAAGGAAATAGCAATCTTATGGCCTTATGATGACTCTCCTCATTTGACTTTGCCTGCCAAATCCTCCTTGCAGCTGCAACTGAATCTGCTGCTGTACTCACTAATTAACAGCTGGTTATAGCTTTACAAAGACAGCACTGCAAACCTTTGTCCAACCAAAACAATGTAAATTCCATCTGCAAAAGCCAATACATATTGGCAAACACCAGTAGCAAATCATAGATTAAGAAAGTGACAGTGTCCTAGAATGCCACAACAGAAGCAACAAAAAATTATTTTTCACATTTACATGGAGTATTTTACCCTTAGCTTCCACTAAGTATCCTAAAAAGTGCAGGAGACAGCAACTACAGTATAGTCACACAAAATGCAGAGACAATAAAATAAAACCATCTTAACTATAAAACTGTAAACTCTTTTTTTTATTGCAGTTACAATGTCCAACTGCTATGATACTTCTGTTTGTAAGTTGCTCTGTGTAGGTTCAGCTTAACTCAGTTAAAGCTAAATGTGTAGAAACTTGCCTGCATAAACAAACTCTCAGAAGTTGACTTGAGGTAAAAAAAGGTCCAAAAGGATGGATACACAAGATTATGATTAACTGCAAAATGCAGGTACAAACTATGGTAAATGAGAATGATTGGGTTTTTTTCTCTTTTCAGAATGGACAAGCACCAAAACCACAACACAATCTAACAAGATCTCTTATAATAAGCAGTATATTAAGTCCTATTACTATAATGGTACTTTTATTGGAATGTTAGTGACACCATAAACCAAAAATATTTAATTTTATTCAAATAATTTATTTACAAAACTTTCTTCAGTGGCATGTCTGATAAACCATGTTTTCGCTTTTCCAGATATATCTCCAGTCTTAACCACTATCTCTTTCTCCACTGAGCAGGTTTTCTGACCTTGGTCTGAAAATGGATTCTGTTTCCTTCCTTCCACATTTCTGTCTGTAAAGTTTGCCCTGGAAAGACTGGCTTCGCAAAGCGAACCTGAAGAGAAAAATCCAAACAGTATAGAGGTGTGAACCAATTGGTCATGTGTACGCACAAAGTTTAAGAGCACAGGTGCTGCTGAAATAAGAAAAGGCAAAGAGAAAAAACAACTCAACTAGCAATGTGAAAAGCTTAAATATGTAACTAAACACACTAGGCAGAGGCATTAAAGTACATGCAGCAATCAGTAAAAGCAATGGTGGCAGTTAAGAGCACAGAAAGTCTTTTCCCACCCTGAAGCTTCTTTTTTTGATAGTAAACCCAGAAAAATTTAAAAAAGTAACTACAAAGAACAAATGCACAGACCTTGATTGCCTTGAATCTGTTCACATCATTATTTGCAAACTGCTTCAGAATGTTTCTAGCAGCAAACCCAAAGCTGCATAGTCCATGAAGTATAGGCTTCTTAAATCCTATTTCAAAAATCAACATTTTACCATTTGTAACAGAAAAAGAAAAAAAACCTGCCATGTTTCATTTACGCTGACAATTTTGGTCATGTTTCCTCACACATCTATGCTTTGGCACAGAAACTGAGCCTTGGTAGAAAATAATCTTTGTGTTTGAGTTAAATCTTTTTCCAGTCCTGTTCAAGTCTGACAAAATAAACATTTTAAAACTTAACTGATACTTATTAAAGTGCAATGGTTAAGTTTTAAAGATGCTACTTGTACTGACTATGTTCTGATCCCTTAAGAGGTTACTCTGACCTGACAGGGTATGTGTAATTGATCACACCTGCAACAGTCCATGGATCCAAGACTCACAACAGGTGTGTCAGAGCTTTGGCTGGAAATTTACTGCCACTCTCGGCTGCAATAGCCTGTTTTTCCTGAGCAATAAATGACTCCTACTAGCATCTACACAGCAGAAGAAGTTTTCCCAAGGGTTAACAGCTGTGAGTGAAAACAAAACAAAACAAAACAAATACAAAAAATTAACACAACAACAATGAAACAAAGAAAGAGGAGACAGAAGAAAGTCTAGACAGAAGAGAGTCAGAAGATGTCTAAGAAACCACTTTCAAAACATAGGCAAAAAAAGCTACTAGGACTGAATCTTGGGAAAGATAGGAATTATGAAACATAGCTCAAAGGAAGGGTTAAGGATGAAACCCAGAAATTCTGACTCATTAGGTTAGGAGATACGATGTACAGGCTTAAAGAAATTTGAGTCTGTTTTCTCATTATATGTATTCTACACCAATCATTCTGCCATTTCATTTCTGTAAAGTTTTTGAATACCTATACTTCTAATAGCACCCTCTTTTTTTTTTTGTACACTGTGCACAATTCTTTCTGAAAGCACAAAGACACCATAGAGTCAATTTTAAAACAGCTTACTGGCATTATTTTAACAATATCAATATTCAATATCTCTCATACAAAGTAGCATAGTGACATTCAGCTCTTTAAAAGCTTAGTTCAGTTCACCATGCAAGAATGAAAAAACAACACTATTTTCAGAACTCCAGAATAGACAAATATATATGGTCTCAGTATTTTCTTTATAAAAATAGTATGTACTCATAAAAACCTATAAATCAAGTCTTCCTATCAAGACTAAAATGAAACCAATGTAAATGCTCCTTTCACTTTTTAGTATTTCAGAAACACTCACAAGCTATATAAATAACACCACAATGATATAAACAGGTGTTTTCACATAGTGTATCTCCTCAAAACTTTATTCACATTAAGGCTTGAAAGTAATCCTGGAACTATCTCTATGCACTACACTGAATGCTTCCTACGTCATCTACAGTGTTAATTTTATTTTCACAATGTCTCTGTGAGCAAGTTGAAGATTTCTCCTCTTTCTGGGTTTTAGAGTTTCTATAGGATTACCATCATTATTTTCATTACAAACATGTATATTCCCCCTCCAGCATCTTCAAGAGTAATTAGGTGATTTTATCTAAATATTTACCAAAGCATCAGCTGAACAAAAAAAACCCCTAAAACCAAAAACCAACCAAATGGTTTAATAAACCATGGGCAAATCTCTTTACAGAACCTAATATGTGGTTATCATTATTTATTAAGACAAATTTCCATAAAAGACTTAAATGATGAGATATATGGGGGTGATAACAGCACACCTGAGGGATGGCAAAGGGCTCAGGTCCAGCCAACATGAATTTAGGAAGGGCAGATCCTGCCTCTCCAACCTGATCTCTTTCTATGATCAGGTGACCCGCTTGGTGGATGTGGGGAAGTTTAGGCTCGAGGTGAGGAGAAAGTTCTTCACTGAGAGAGTCATTGGCTACTGGAATGGGCTGCCCAGGGAGGTGGTGGAGTCGCCGTCCCTGGAGCTGTTCAAGGCAAGATTGGACGTGGCACTTGGTGCCATGGTCTAGCCTTGAGCTCTGTGGTGAAGGGTTGGACTTGATGATCTGTGAGGTCTCTTCCAACCCTGATGATACTATGATACTATGATATTTGTGGAAGTGATCTGAACAAGGAAGCACATCTTTGCTCTATTTGGCCTGGTAAGTACACCATGCAATAATACTTATATATTAAAATTACATCACCAGAAATTTACAGAGTATTACAGACACTTAGTTTTATGTAAAGTTTATGCTGATAATATATATTCAGGAAAATTTCTTAAGTAAATCAAATTTCTGTCTGCCTTGAATAATCACACTATACTACTAGCAAGGACTGAAAATTGTTTTTATAAGGCCTTACAACAGATACTTAAGAAAACAGACTCTTATTTAGTAATTACATCTTTGCAAGAACAAGTTGATGTAGCCTCTGTTCTATACTTTGGCATGTAGTATTACATAAACTACAGCATTAGCAAGAGTTGCAGTTAAGCAGTTTTATAGGGAAGAAGTGCTAATAAACTTTCTCTCACCCTCCTGCAATTTCCCAGGGCTGGGAAGACTACACAGAATCATTAAATTCCACCAAGACCAACATAATTTGAAAATTACTTGGAAAGAATTATCTATCACAGAATCCATGGAATTCCTTCTGAAGCTGTTGACAAGTCAATTACCCTTTAACATTCCTATCTACAAGAAGCAAGGCTTTAAAGTGAAGACATCTAATGGTGGCACTGGAACAAGTTATAAAACAGCACTGCTTATTAAAGATGTACAGACTAAGTGAAAAGAAGATTAAAAATGCATTTTATCCAAGTATTAATAAAATGGTAACCCTCAGCTCACCCCCAAGAGCAGCAAAATTTGGATCAACATGTAAAGGATTCCAATCCCCACTCAACCGATACAAGGCAGCCTGCAGAAACAGAGAAAATAAAATGTGAGGCTAGCTGTGCTTGGCAGTGATAAGCAGTCACTCAAAAACTAAGACAGAATAACAAATTCATCACAATCTATTTTACTAGTACTGAGATAACATAGCTCACAACAACACAAGTAAAATAGAAATTTAATGTTATTGAGCAGACAAACTGCCAAAGCACCAGTGAAATGAGCCAAGAACTGTGTGTGGTCCTGGTACACAAGGAAATAACACAACTGCCTAATGGGAGGGGAAAAAACAACCTACTCTGCTGACATACAGATCTGGCTTCACCAAAATTTGGCAAGAGTGAAACAGAATTTGTCCACTGATTCTTTAGCTTGACGTATCATTTTCAAGAGTCATATCCCATGATAGATACACCCACAATTTAAAAGAAAATCAAGCATTAAATGGGTTTCAGAAACTACTGTACTTTTTCAACATTTAATTTATCTTACAGAGATCAGAGGAATCTTTGAGATTCTATTCCTTTTAAGAGTAACATGACTGACTAATTGTGCTGCATTTCTCAGCAGCTTCTTCAGTAGCTGGTCCCAATAATAAACACAAAAAAAATCCCAAAGTAACAGGCCAAGCTTTTTACAAGACTTTTGGTTCTCTTCTGCTAGGAAAAAGTAGAGAGAGACTGACTTAGTGTGTTGTATATACTGTGAACATAAATAAACCTTATAATGGCCACTGTACTTCAGTTTTCTGGCTCTATGCATCCGCAGTATTTGTATTACCAAGTTTTATATTTGCTGTATGTGTACAGTGGCCAGCACTTCATAGTATGAGAAGTGTGACAAGCCATCTGGACTTGCATCTTTCTGGACTACAAACTTACACCAGATTGCAGTGCAATTCAACGACTAAACGACTGTCAAGTACTCTCTAGCACAGTATTCCCAAAAGAACCAAGAAAATTAGTAGATCACTAACACTGCCAAAGAGTTCAAGAATTTTAATATGACAGCATATACAAATTGAACATTAATTTAATTGAAAAGAGCTTTTAAATGAAAAACAAGTTCTAATTTAATCAACTGCATTACTGAAGTATTTTCACCAAGCATTTTGACCTGGGGTCATAAAAGGTGGTAAGTATTTACCCAAGCTAACAGATTTCTCAAAGAGAAGACAGAATACAAAATAAAAATAAAGATTCCCTAAAGGAAGTGTTTTCTGATGCATGTTTTAACACTGTGTCTTCTACCAAGTCTGAGGCAAAGGATAGTGTAACTAAAGATGTTCTGAACTCATATTATCACTTAAATCCATAATGAACATTTCACTTTTAATCTGTTAATATTCAGACCCATTTCATCAAGTATTTACAACTTTCACATTAAGCTCCAACTCTGTTCTATTTGTCCTGCTAGCATTGATCAAGGGAGCAATTCTGAGTCTCAGTTACAGTGGAATGTAGAAGAGCTCGTCTGCTTTTGTGCGTGAGGGTTGGATACACACTAAAAATGGCAAGAGGAAATCCTAAATAGCAACACAGTTTAACCACACAATACTAAAAAGGCAAATACTAATGTAATAATTCTTCTTGAGTGCTTACACTGTCATTTAACCTTTTTGAAAAACTCGTCCTTTTGGAAACAACGGCACATAAGAGAGCATCACTAGATCTGAAATTAACTGCAATGGTAGTTTCATCCAAAACATGTATTTATCATAATATTTGTTTGTAATTATCTTCTAACTGATCCAATAAATTATTTGTAAAACAGTAAAGACTGGAAAGTTCCCACTAATGTAAGACTACAACTCAGACACACTTGCATTTGACCTTTCAAAAGGGACAAAGAAAAGAGCAAATAATTTGGTGAAGAAACAGATAACCTGAAATTAATCTTATAGCATCACGACAAAGTAGAAATAGTTGTGTTATCTCACTTGATGAGAAGAACTAAGTCAAGATCTCCTAAAGGCAGTATTCTCCAGTACCAAGATCCTTCAGCTAGCATCCTAAAAGCCAAACAGGCTTCAAAGTGACTCTGTGCCACAGAGGCTGTTCCATACGGAGCACCCAAGAAGTGTGTGGTGAAGCATGGTTCTGGTTGAGAGTGGAACAGGAAAGCAAACTGAGATAATGTAAATATTTACATTTTCTACACCACTAAGGCAGCTAGGGTGATGAGTGGAAAGAGACAGCTGGAAACATGCTAATAATTACCATCCATGGAGAGCACTGCTCCTTTCACTTATTGTTCTTCTCTCCTATCTCAATTCTCACACAGAGAGAAGAGAAATGGGGTACTAAGAGTGTCACCATACTCTTACTTGCATGCATAAGAAACCCACAGCAGCAGGTGTTAAGAGAATGTGCACATGCTGATCTTCTGATGTGCTGTGTCCCTACCTGCATGTAGCTCTCTGATGCCACCAGTATCAGTTATAACATTATGAAAGAGACTTTAGTGATGAACAAATCCTTAGCTCCTTTAAAAATAAAACTCAAACCAGAAAACTTGACAACTTAAAGAACTGCTCTTTATAGAAATCAGTCTTGAGAACCAGAAAACAAAAACTGCCAGATGTGAAATAATTACATTAAATAACTAAATTACTTGAAAACTAGAT
>WAAF01002380.1:0-41265 GCA_013400475.1 Tricholaema leucomelas
AGTCCTGCTTTTCTCACTAATATACCTGAAGGAATTCTTGTTCCCCTTAATGTCCCCAGCCAGATTCAATTCTAGCCATGGTTCCGCTTTTCTAATCTGAATGCTGGTAGCACAAACAATTCCTTTGTATTTGCCCCAGGTTCCCTGTCCTTGCTTCCACTCTCTGTAGGCTTTCTTCTTGCATCTAAGTGTGTCCAGGAGCTCCCTATTGATCCGTGCAGTCCTCCTGGCATTCTTACCTGCCTTCCTCTTTTTTGGGATGCATTGCTTCTGGGCCGGAAGGAGGTAATCCTTAAACATTGACCAACTTTCCTGGCCCCCTTTCCTTCCAGAGTTTTTTCCCTTGGCACCCTGCCAAGGAGGTCCCTGAAGAGGTTGAAATCTGCTCTTCTGAAGTCCAGAGCAGTGAGTTTGCTATGAGTCCTCCTCGATACCTTGAGGATCTTAAACTCTGCCATTTCATGTAGGCTGCCCTTCAGCTTCACTCACCAGCCTCTCCTTGTTGGTGAGGACTATATCCAGCATAGCACCTTTTCTTGTGAGTTCTTCTACCACTTGGAGGGAGAAGTTATCATCAATGCATTCCAGGAACCTCTTAGATTGCTGGTGCTCTGCTGTGAGAAAAATACCTTTTTGCTCCTGCATAAAAGAAATTATGAACATATGTAACCAAGCTTAAAGTATATTTACAGTACAGTCCAATCTCTGAACTCACACTTTTGGTGTCTCATCAGAACATTCGTTTTCTCCATCCCTGTGAGCTGCAATGCAATCTGTTAGAAGGATTCTTACAAATACATGGCACCAAGCAGTGAGAGTCATTTTACATTTTGGATATCAACTCCTGAGAAAAAAGCTATAAATGTATTGTAAGAAAAATTACTCACATTTCCTAGATGTTTAAAGTTATTTTTTTATCCCAATAAATTGTAATTCTTTGAAGACAAAGTGGACACACTTCTAAAGGTCTGTGAGAGAAGCCCTATAATCACTTTTATGACTTTCTAAATATATTATGTTCACCAGGCTGGACTAGATAAGGGTGAGATGGATGGGTATAGAAGCAGCAAGCTAAGTGTCACTTTTCCTTTCTACTTTAATTTTTATTCATGATCTTTTTCCCTTTTATGCTCTTAATTATTAGAGTGCAAAGATGTGAACAAAGTGGCATATTGCCCACTGGTCTTGAAGTTCAAGTTCTGCAGTCGAGCATACTTCAGACAGATGTGCTGCAAGACCTGCCAAGGACACTGACCCACAGAAAGTGCAAGAATGTGTCTTGTTATTATCATTGTGGAAGAAGTGTCCATCGAAGAGAGACACACAGCGGAATGAGATTGACGTCCTTGCAAATGCATTACCCTGTGGAAAATGTAACCACTGGTCAGCCCCAGCTGACAGGATTTCAATATTATTTTAACTTCTGTGAAGTGGGATTTATTAATCCAAAGTGCTGGACACACTATAAGGAGGGCATGCCAAATTGGAGAGATCCACACAATACATATAGAATAGCTTACTGTGGAAGGTTTGTGTTTTTTTGACTAAATCCAATAGTCTGTTTACCTCCTTGGACCATTAAAATAATTTTTATTATGGACTTAGCAATGACACTGAATCCATTTGTATTTAAAACTGTTTAAAATGTAGCTGTTATGACTTGGTCTACTATCGAAGTAAAGAAGAATCAGAAAATGTTAAGTCATAGCTTTAAAATGTTAACTATTTTATCTCATGACACAGCGCCACAATTTAAATTATAAAATGAGCTTGGAAATGTTATTTAAGGAGCAGAAATTTAAAAAAAAAAAAAAAGAAAAAAAAAGAAAAAAAAAGTTATTTTTTTCCTTCATTCCACCTAATTCCTTTTGGAGCAATCCATATTTTCTGAACACTGCTGTGAGCCATATGTAAAGCTATACTAAATAGAACAACCGTGAGGGACTTAGTTTTAAGAGGTGCAACAGTTATTGCAGTGGTGCATGAAATATGTGTGCTATGTAACAAAATTGAATCTATGTTGCAGGCTTATAGCCATTTTACCATTGCACAAGTGAAGCCGAGATTTCCGCAGAAAGGGAATGTACTTCACTAACTTGGAGGAGTCAGACTCCAGCAGTGGTGAAGACCATACTGCCGTGTCCTTCACTGCTACCATATTGGTTGCTTTAAACTTACACTTTGGCTCCAGCTTACTTTTGTTTACAGCAACAGTCACAAAGAAGAACAGCTTTATGGGGATAGATACGGTTTACATGTTACTTTTTCTTTTCCAAAATGAAGGAATTCCAGTGCGTAAGGTAAGCCTACTGTGTCATAGCAATAATCATTTGCAAAGCTGAAGTTTAAAATGGATTCTGGATATTCCCTTCTTTGAAATTGTAGTGGAAGGGCATTTATGAGAAAGAATATGTGAATGTGCCGTTCAGGAGACAACATCCAAATGGACAAAGATTACAACCAAAGAATAAACAACTCATAGAGGTATCTAGGTTCTGTTCACATGAGAAGTCAAAAGTGTGCTTGAGCCAGGAGGCCTGTTGGACTACCAAGAGTAAGGCACACTGGAAGGGGGTTGGCTAGAATGAAGTCTGCCCATTTTCACCTAAATGACCAGGTACATACTTAAAGCTGGACCATATTTAAAGCTAGAGGCAGCTTTCAGCATGAGACTGGAACAAACTCATGCTATCTGGATTAGCAGCTAGATGCCTTAACTACTCTGCTGCCGTAGTCCACTAATTTAATAATACGATTTTTTAGTATTCACCAAATACTTCGCATTTTTAAGTGTGAAACCAAACTGCTTTGGCAAGTCATATTAAAAAAAAATCTACCATTAAAAAGTTAATTGTCATTCTCCTCCTTCACTTTTCAGTAACAGACTCAATGAGGAGATAAGGAAAGTAGGTACTTGTTTGTATTAATATTATCTTACTTGAACACTTGCATTTTGCAGCAGGTACTTGTTGAATGTGCTTCTGTGTCCAACTATGCCTCTTTTGTTGTAGTGCAATTAAAATTATGTGAACAATAATGTGTTACAAATTCTAACTCAAATAGCACTTTTTTTTTTTAAAGTACTCTTTTCAGTGAACTTAATATTTTAAAAATGATTTCAAAATGTTGTGAGATTGAAGTGTACCAGTGTATTTTACCAATAACAAGCCAAATGTGTTGCACACTATTTACTAAATGTGAATTAACGTGGAACAACAGATACTGTTAGCAGGACTCGCGCTATGAAATCCCCTGAGATACTGACAATCTGTTTGTGGGGTTTCATGTAGCCCACATATTCGTGACCATCCAATTCCTGTTATCTGCTACCTCTTGCCAGTATTTCCACTTCCTACGCCTGTGACCAGTGGAATTTTTTTTTTCAGTTGGCTTTCCTGTATTCACATATGCTTATCTACTGCTCTCATCACCATGTAACCAACTCCTGTTAAAACTGTCATCAATAGATAAAAGGAAACGTCTTTGGGAGTGGTGCATTGGGGATTAAGGGCAGTATGTAGTCCTTCTCTGTTAAGTGAATTGACTTTTCTGTATTCTTTGACAAAACACCTTGGTGCTAGCTTGCCCTGGCTAGGTTAAAAATATGATGAAAGGGAAAGGGGTTGCTATGACATTCCCTAAGCAAAAGGCCTCTTTGTATCAGGGTCCATTTTCCTCCAGGGTATATTTTATCAGCTAACAAGAGAAGGGTTTTCTATGTATTCAAAATAAATGTTTGGGTTTGGTTTTTTTTTTTTTCTTCTTTACCTCATTTAGGACATTAACATTGTATGGAGTGTTTTCAAAGGCACGTTTTGCTCTATTACTGGTGCTAGAACACTAGGAGTCCGTTGTTTACTCAGCAGTGTAACAGCACTGAGGCTGGAATTTAAAGAACTCTCCGGAGCCACATTCAATTGTATTGTTAAAGGGAACGAAACACAGAATGTATTTCGATTTACAAACTAAGCAATGCTTCAGACTGCGGCCGAAAAATGAAACCTAATTCAAAGAAAGATAATTGGTTTCCACAGCATAGTTCATTGCTGCTGCTACACTGTAGCCATCTATATAATCTAAGCTAAATAGTGCTATATTCCTGAATAGTGACAGAAGGAGGATTTGTATAGGCTATACATACCACAGGCCTAGAATCAAATAGTAGAATGCAAAATGCGGAAATCAATCTGGTGCCAGTATTTCCACTGAGCAGTACTACCAGCTGAAAAAGGTCAAAATGGAAAGAAAACTCTAGAGATTAACCCCTGAAGGTATATACACCCAAAATTAGTCCATTGTCATTAGGAAGTTTGTAACGGAGTGAATGTCACATAGAAATCCTTGATAATACAGACTGAAATTACCTTTGTATTATTGTGATTAGTTGCTTATTATTTTATACTCAGTATTAATGTGGTACACTGTTACTTTATTATTATTATTATTATTATTATTTTTGCTTTTGTAAATTATATTCTAATTTATTGTCATGTTTCTTAACACTTGTTCTACATGCATTCTCCTGCTTGTAATGAAAACAAAAATATTGTAACACGTGATGCAGTGAAACTCCACACCAGGCACAGATTTGTTTTTAACATAGATAATTTAGTAAAATAAAACTGCAGCTTTTAAGAATGATACCAATGGTATAGTTGTCTGTTCCCTGACTTACACATGCTGGGGTTCTGTGTGCTTAACATTTTCTTACTCAAGTGCATCCAAAAAAACCAAAAACTCGAAACTTTTTCTTGGAACATCTATATGTTGTGGTAGAATTCTGTCCTTGACAAGATCAATGTTTGTCATATATAAGAAAAACAATAAGAAACAAGAAGTCAGGAGCATAGTCATGGACAATATTAGATAATATTTTAGCCTAAGTGGTAATATGGGTCACGACTTAAATTAATGGCAGCAAAAATATCCTGTACTTCTTGATCTGGTGTAATTAACAGCCAGTCAATGGCAACAACAAAATGTCCTTCTTGCATTGAGGTTTCATTGAAGTTTATCTGAAGCTATGATATTTTTAAATGGAAAGAAGAGGGTAATTTCAGAAGACTTGGTGCTTGGATTACTATTGCTAAGAGATGCTTCTTTCCTCGCTTGGTACAGTAAAAATGTCTTGTATAGGAGTATCTGATCAAGTGCTTTGAAATACTTGTTATTTCTCAGAAGCTAGTCTTTGGTTTAATGAAAACAGAGTTTGTGAGTAGGCTCTGAAAGACAGCACAGAGAACCATAAATATTCTAATAAGGTGTTCACTATTTTTGTTTATTTTTAAAATTTGTTTTAGAAATGATAATTAAAAAAAACAGCTACCTGTTTTGAAGGTATGGATATCTCTACATATGCTCTATCACATCATTTTATTGTATGACACATCAGAAGCTACAAATAGGCACAGCCTAATAACAATTTTCTTGTCTACTGTAAAATTCTGTTGACTTTCCTCTCATGTGTTCATACTACAAGCTGTTGCCTGATAGGTTGCCCACTATTGTTCAGTTGTGAGTATTACTCTTCTCCCCCTTAAGCATTTGTGTTTTGGATTAGAATGACAAATTGCTTACACTGAAGCAGATGCTGATAGATTTCCCTCTCTTCCTCCTCCTGCTACCTTAAACATAATATCACCCGTGTGGACTATAGAATTTCTGGCACATGAAATTCCCTTCAGTCTTCTTAAAATGCACTCTTCCTATGCCTGAACTTCCTTCTGGATCCAATCTTGCTATTATAATTCTCTGTTACACTGGTTCAGTTCATTTCTTGAGGAAATGGATACCATTTTTACCTCAAATACTTGGTTTTAATTTCTCTGATGTCCCCTGCTATACCCCACAACTAGTTGTTCCTCCATCAGTAAACTCCCTGTTGTCCCTGAAACTGTCTGATCTACAAGAAGCCCTTTTAAATATCCCCTACAATGATGAACAGGCCTCATTTATTTTGATGACTTTTTTTTTTTTTTTTTAATATACTACTAGGAGATAAGATTTAGGACTCTTCTGTGGAGGTTTACTGCAGCAGACTTTGGATGAGTCCTGTGCACCTCATCTGGAGTCAGTCAGTCATGGATCTAAATGTCTTAAGGCTGTTATTAAGATGAGGCTGACATTCTGCAAGGAGTGACACCCTATCTGGCCATCTTCCCCTCACCACAAACAACAATTAGGTGAAAAGAACAGATCATTCCTTCTGTGTGGCCCCACCAATCTTTGTCCTAGACAGAATGGTGTAAGGACTTATGCATGCAGTAATCAGTATGGAATCCCAAACAATTAGAAAGGCTCAGTCAGCCACAGAACAAGGTTTGCTACAGCTCTAGCAACTTGACAGTTTCCTAAGTATATTTGGCCTAACTAAAGGAGAAAATCATGTCCAGTTTAGGAAGCTGGGCCAGTCAGAATGGAGTATGATGTGTATTTAATAATACTGCATCCCTAAAACTGGTGTATCATGTAAGCACGGCCCATCATTTTAATCTGTTTCTGCACAGGACTGACATTTTCACTGAGCTGGACAGTCTGCAGGACACATATTTCATAAGGTCATACAGCAGCAGCCAGTTCAGAAAATTACTGACATTGAGAAGGTAAGTATGTAACGATGGACTAAGAGTGAGAAGATGCAATTTTTGTGATCAGGAGAGCTGTTTCAGAGAAGGTGTAGCACCAGATAGATAATTTTACTTCTTTAGTAATCCTCTTTGGAAAAAAAAAAAAAGTCAGATCTCAACCTCACATAGAAAAGGAAGTCTTTTGGAATTTAGAAGTGAAGGATCAGCCTTCACTAAGTGAAGCCTGAAGGGAATGCTCTATGCTTTACTTGCTGTGGCCACCCAGTAAGACCAGGTTTGGCCTGGCTGATAAGGCATAGACCACAGCTTTTGGAGATTCAATTTCTTCAATGCAAAGTACATCAAAATCAGTGTGTTTGTTTAACTTATCACTCCTTACTCTGACATCAAGGTTTTTAGAACTGTACACATTCTTGCAACGTTTATAACAACAAAATTATCATTCATGTTGTTTGAAAACTCATCTCACAACATAATTTATCTTTTGCCACGAGGAGCAGCTCTTCCGTTTAGGTTTCAAGATCTTACCGACTTCAAAAGCAAATTGGCACTAAGTAATGCTTCATGTGCGAGTAAGCTGAGGTAAGAGTTGAGCATGTAGGAGAATGTTTTCCAGTTACATCTTTATGGAAAGACACAGACCCTTGCGTTAGCTGTTATTCCAAGACACTTAGCTGTGAGTGCATTTTAAGTTACTGTTGCCACATTTTTTTCTGAGGTCAGCTGTACTTTATAAAGCGAACAATTTTACAGAAACGCAGTGCCCTGATCAGAGACAGGGGTCATGGCATGCGTGACAATGTGTATTTGAAAAGTTTGCAGTAAATGTCACAGTGCTTGCTTTTTCATTCCTGGGAATCCACATGCTGGGACGGAACTTCTTTTCCCTCCTTTATCTTCTCCCCCTGCTGACTTACCCTCTCTCAGCGCTTTCGCGTATCTTTGGCTCTCCGGTACTGCTGCCTTTGATCTGACATTTTAAGGTGAATGCTATTAAGAGTTTTCACCTCCGTGACTTAACACTGTTGTATGTTAAAAGTGCTAACTTTAGGCTACTCTTGCAAATTATTTTATGCGTGTTAAATATGAAATCTATGTAAGAGTTTAAAGAAACAAATGCTTGATAAACATTAAATATGTATTTTTTCCAGGTAATTGACCAGATAATTTTCCACAATTTTCCTACTAGAGTGATTAAAGGCCCTTCAAGATACTTTTTTCCTGCTATGAGAAACACTGAATTAGGAACAAATATAAAGAAAGGGAACCGAGCCTCTCCCCTTCCATCTCAGATTCTCTTTCACGTTTAGCCTTTGCGGTTGAAACGCGCTATCAAAACTTGACTTTCTGCAGCAAACAAGAGTCTCAAAAATCTAATTCAGCCTTTCTGGCTCTAAGTTTCCTTAAATGTTTATTTACCTAAGAAAAGTTTACATTGTTGAAACCATCCTGTCAATCAGCAGGTAACATTTGACTTCAGCTGTATAATTCTTTACAAACATTTTTCAAGGGTAGGGCTGGTAACTGAGTTTCTGGGGAGGAGGAGAGGTGTGACAGCTATAACTACGGGTATCAATTAACTGTGTCTACCTCTACTGGGAAGTAGAGTGCCAGCTGAAATAAAAGGGTAAAGATATCTAAGTTGCATTTTGCACCAGCCATGAAATGGACATACAAGGCAAGAATATTCCATCTTGGGATTTTCAGTGAAATTTAAGAAGTTGTCACTGCAATCCCTGTTAAAATATTTGTAAACCCTATTAACTTTGGGATTGGGATTTTTTTTACTTATCCTAAATCAGCCTTAGACAGATCTCAGTTGTTAAGACAAATACCTGCTTCCCCCAGATTTGTGAAGTTGCCAGGTCATTCTTGCCACTTCTTGCACTTGTGATGACCATAAATGTAAATTAAATAAAAACTACCAAGAACTACGATTTTAGGGACCGGAGGTCCTAAAACTTCTCATTCCCTTTCTCCTCTAGATGAAAAATCCCCTGTGGTCCTTTTTCTGCTAGTGTGTGAGCAAAATGCATCTCTGGTCCCACACACAGGCTGGTTATCCATGACACGACCCAGCTGTGAGCACACACTCCATAAAACGTGTGGATGTGGTTTCAATCATTGCTAATGCCTCTGCCTGTAGATGCCTTGGACCTCCTTGGACAGCACTGCATCAAATCTATTTCATGTGGCCTCTCCATCACCTGACATATGGAAGGGACAGGCTGCACTCAAGAAGCACACTTTTCTCAGGACTTCTTTCAAACTCATCCAGCAGCCTCCTCTTCGCCTTCCTGCCTATGATACTTTGTGTGCTTCAGCCCCTTTTGGGTCCCTCACTGTGGTCTGTGGCAACTTAGAAATTTGCAGTGTGGAGAATCGCTGAGCTTTGAACTGTGGCAAGTCACCTCTGCCGGCAGCTGGCACCCAAGGAGGGGCCAAGAGCTGGACTTGGGTTGGCTTCGTGCTGCGAAGCCCTGGATCTGGGGAGCATCCTGGGTAAGGAGCACCCATATGCCTTGATGGCTGCCTGACCCAAGCTTAGCAGCACCTATCCCATGGCCTCTGGCTCACAGAGGCTCACTCCTCACCTAAAGAAGAAAAGAGGATGTCAAAGTTAGAAGCCACACAGCTCCAAAAGGAGAAGTTCCTGCATGAGCAGGAGGGCTCGGGATGATGTGGAAGGCTGGCAGTGGGGCTGGGGCAGTTGCAGAGGCATAGCAACTCTGGGGCAGGTACATCAGTGGGGCTGTGAGAAACGTGAAGAAAAGACTTGAGCTTGAAGAGGACTTCACTTGCAGAAGTTCAGTTCTCAGAATGGGGAGTGGAGGGCCCATGAAGGGGTGGCAGAGACATAAAGATCCTTCCTTGGTCCATTTAATCCCTTCAGTGAACTTCTGAAATGCTAAATAAACTATTTAGAGAAAGAAGCTGTGATTATCTGGGTGACTTGCAGCAGTGAGCTGAACTCTGTACATCTTCGGATAACCTGCTTTAATTGGCTGTGCTGTATTTAACAGATGAGTGAACTGCAAATGATCACAAAACATAGCAGTTGCAAAAATGATGTCCATAAATCTGCCTGCCCAAAGACAGCAGCATTCTTGCATGCCAGATGCTCCCCTGTAATTCTGCTGAGCTGATGAACAGATGCTTGCAGCATGTGCTGACTCTCAGCTAGTCATCAGGATTATGAAGAGCTGCCAAGAGGTGTGTTGCTTGTTAACAGTCTGAGACTTTAAAGCCTTCAAACCAATAAACCTAGAATCTGCTTTGAAAACAAAAACATAAGAGAGCAGTAACTTGTTCTGGTAAACTTTAGACTGAAATTTTGATCATTCCTCTGTTGCTTGAGCAATTTGATTACCAAAGCAGTCACCTTGCATAGAGTGCTCAGAGCTGTACAGTGGAGTGCTGGGTTAAATGTCAGCTTGGCTTTACTTGTGTTTTCCTTATTCTACCATATGTCATTCAACAGTATATATTTATTTCAATCAAAATCATGCTGTTCTTACAGATTGCTTTTAGCAGAAGGTACTTACTAGGACATAATCCATGGAAGTCTGGAAAATGATACACAGATGAATAATCAACCTGACTGCTCAAAAATCTTGAGCTGGATTTGGAAAAAAAAAAAAAAAAAGTGAAACTGTCTGTGGAAAAACAATGACACAAACAAACAAACCCCACACCAAACCAACCCAACCCAACCACCACCAACAGCCACAAAAACCCAAAGAAACAAAACCAAAAGGGAACAAAATTGGTCCAAGCCAACAAACCACACAACAAACAAACAAAACCCATACCAAAGCACAAAAGAAAACTGCCAAACCTAGGAAATGACTTTTTAAAGGGTAAATGGAAATGTAGGAAACTCAACAGCTGGACTCATGCCGTTACAGTAGGTTTTTAGTAGAAAATACAGACACTTTCAAATGCTATAAAATTACAAGGACTAGTATGATAAATACCCCATTCTGATTAAGAATGAAGTGATTGCTATACTTTTCAGGAAGTGTCAGTTATCTTTCTCAGTGAAGACAACTGTTTTATAAAACTTTAAGCTTTGATCCCTGTTTTAGTAGAAATGATGACCTGACTTAGAGAAACGCTACTTCCTCTGGGACATTTCAAGGGATTGTTCTCCAGATAAAAACTGCCAAAGCCCATGGGTCTTCTGTCCACATTCCCTTTGTCTGTAACATCTGTCATCTGCCAAGAAAACGATGGATGTAATGTCATCTCTATCTGAACTAGTAAATCTTTGACAACAATCTAGCATTATTGTGCTTTACTTACATCACTTCCTTCATGAGAATGCTCAGCAAACCTGAAATTGTGGCTTACTGACATACTCCTTGGAGAGTATAAAGGTAAAATATTGTTTTCATCTCGCAACACTTTTGCTCTGTCAGGGAATGTTAATCTGGTGTCGTGGCAGAAAACTGATAATTCATATCTGGGTTTGAGGGCACATGCATACAAACCAGTGCCCTTAGCTTCCTGATGCTATCTCTCTATTAATACCAGCCAAAGCTGCTTGGATGATCAGTTTTATGAATTCCCAGTTGAGATGCAATATTTTCTTGTTCAGATACTTACTTTCTGAAATGAAGAATGCAAAAGGTGACTGTATTTTTCATGGTACCACAATAGCAGAATACAGTGCATCACAAGTTGTCCTCACAGACTCATTCTTAGTCAAGGGTTTAGTTAATTACATCAGAAATGTGCCCAGTTGAGATTGGAGGTACAACTGCTATAAATACTTGCAGAGCAGCAGGAGGCTGACATAACATTGTTCCTAATCACTTTTTTTTGTCTGAAAAATGTACTTTTTAATAAGATTGAGAAACGGAATTCTTGAAAACTGATAAATATAATGAGAAAAATATGTATCATAAAAGATTCATTACAATGCAACTGCTAAAAATATTGAGGAAAAAAATAATAATGAAGACACAATTTGAAATATTTTCTAGTAAATAAGCATGGAAAATAACCCTCAAACTAAAACATCTTTTGCTGTTTAGAGGCAGATAATCCATTCGTAGTTTAGTGCACAAATCTGATTTACAGTATGTTTCAAAATATTTATCTTCTTTTTAAGGGTTTCATCACTGTCTAAGCCAATAACCTGCTGTGCTTGAAAATGTCTGGGCTGTAATTGTCATTGTTTTCAAAGCTATTTTGGAAAATAGTGAGCTTCATGGCATTTTGTAGATTCAAGGAATACAATTACCAACATTGTATACATAATCCAAGTGACCTTCTGGCTTCAGAAGCTCAAAACCACAGGGAAAAAAAAAAAAAGAAACTTTAACAACAGCAAATTGTTTATTTAGCTTTTCTTCTGTAGCTGGTCAGTTGTAGGTGGATTATGTTATAGCCATTTTGGCAAAACTGTGATTAGTTTAACAATTCCATATAAGTACATAACAATGTTGAAGTAAATACACAAGGAATAGCATGATTTTTCTCTGTGGACAGTCTGACCTCTTTTCAAATGGAAATATTTGATGAAAGTCTGTGCTGATAGATGGTATCTGGGTGCTCCTGCGGTTCATCAAATATTATTAACAAATAGCTGGGAAGCTTATTTACTTTTATAGTTCTCTGAAAACTTAGTAAAAGTTAATACAGTCTACTCTTCGTCTTACATGTGAATGTGTCAGATAAAGAACCAAGTTTCCTTCAGCGCTGTTAGCTACGAACTGACAGAGACCTTTCCCAAATTAAGTATTTTGTCTCTTTTTTCCTTCTGCTTATGATTCTTTTGCAACCTACACTGTGATCACAGAGTGGCTTTACTTTTATGGAAGGTGACTGTTGAAGAAGACATAGGGGTAAGGAGATTTGAAGAATCTATTGGAATTTACATTAAAATAAAAACAAAATAAACAACAACAACAACCACAACGACCCCCCCAAAAACCTGCACACACACACACATACAACTCCCACCAAAAAAAAACAACCCACCAAAAACCCACACCAAAAAACCAAAACCACAAAGAGCATTTCTGACTCAGAACTAAAATTACAAGCAAGTCTTTAACACTTGTTAGCAGTCTCTTTTAAAAATATATACATGCACTAAGGAAAATAACTCAGAAAGCATTGTTTGGGGAAAGAATTTTGAAATTAAAAGGAGCTGTTCTCCATGACCCATATATTGCATAACTAACATGCAATTGCAGTTGACTGACAGCAGAAAAATGTAAAATCCACTCTCTCACTCAGTCCCCACTTCTTTCCTCTTTGACTGTTTTTGCTCTTTGCTCAGTCAGTTCTTTAGTGGTAGTAAATCAGTCAGTGCTTCAGGAAGTTCACCATAGTTTCCAAAAATCATTAGTTGATGACGTGCTTATTCACTGATGATAATATACACACTTTTATCCATGCGATCACACAATCTTGAAGAATTTCCAGGTGTGTCTTATGCTACCTTGTCACAGGTATGTTGTTTTCTGTTAAAGAGAAAAGTTTTTAAAGCAGCTTGGGAATGATTTTGTGCCAGAACTTACCTGTCACTCCTTTTTTGAAAGCTGTTCGCCAGCAGTCATATCTAAGCCTTAAAAGTCATAAACATTTTATTCCGTTGATACTTGGAACCAAGTACCAAGTCATAAAAGTTCCATGCAATGACATTTTACTTTCTTCATCCTAGATAGTTTTCCTGGTGAACCGTTTCAGTGACATAAGGTGCATTTACACTGGTGAATGTGAAATGTTTTATTGTTTGTTTGTTTAGTTTGGTTTTGTTCTTAATGTATGTATTTTAACAAAACTGCTTTGTCATGGAACGAAACGATGTAAAAATATTGCTTTTGCTGTTCTGGGCTTTGTGCCACAGAATGTATCTCAAGGTACTGAAATCAGTTCAGACTGGGTCACACGTTGGATTGGATGCTTCTATATTCAGTGTTTCCCTCTCTGTTTACAAGTTCAACTCTGAATCATTCCTTCTCCTCCCCCTTCACCCTCCCCAAAAAACCCAAACCAACCAAACCCAAAAAAAAAAATCCTCAGTCTTGATGGAACTTTAAAAGATCTCTATCAATACTGACCTTACCTTGCTCGTCTCTGTAGTCCACAGCCACTCCTCTGTTAACTGTATGAAGATCCTGCTCTAGGCAAGGCATATAACACAGATTTGTGCCATGTTCCTTGTGTATAGAAGTTGTCAGAGGCAGATACGGGGACAGAGATGCCACAGAAAGAAGGGAATGCATTTGCTGAATTGTCTTGCAATTAGGGGTTTGCAACACAAAATCACTTTTCCTGTTTCACGAAGCTCTGAGATAGTGATTCTCTGTGGCTGACCCAAAGGGCATATGGAAAGTGAATTGATAATACATGTAAAATGCAGTATTCCATTTGCTTTATTTACAAACACTTAAGATGTCGCACTGAAATAATCTCTCTGATGTATTACTCTGCCTGGTTTGGTGCCATCAACACAGCTGTGAGAAACACCATACACAGATAAATTTTGGATTGTCTACAAACAAAGTCAAGTACTTGTACACTGTAAATTAGAGACTCCAAAATGCTTGTGCAACAAAAGTAGAATTAGAATTTCTTCTCCTTAAGGTCCTGCAGGTGCTTATTCTGCTATTGGAAGGCACTGGAAACCCAGAAAGGTTTGAAATGTTTTGGAAATTGCCTGTGAAATTTTTGCTGAAAGTTTTGGGGAACCATTAGTCCTAAGTAATCCCATGCACTTTCTAAAACTAATGGAAATAGCTATCAAGCTGTGAAGTGAGTTCATCCATGCCTCTTTCAGTTACACCTGAATCTGCTTTTACATGTCTATCCCCTTTGTGAGGTTTCTGAAGAGGAGGTTAAGGAGCATTGTTGATAGCCTCTGTGATGCTTCATTTGTGGTTAGGAGGAGTGTTGCTGGAATTAGCTGCTGGGGCAATTCTGTCTGAATGAAAACTGAATCTCTTTATGATATTCCTGTCATTCAAGGCAGGAACACACAATTCTAGTATGTAGAAAGTTGCTCTCAATTTTTGGGATGTCTTTGTTCTCCTTTCATGTGTTGATGTCTTGAAAAGATGAAATGGTCCATAGGGATGTTTGAACTCCCCAAAGGGTGGCTGATACACAGAGCTGTGAAGACTAGCAAATCTGTGGTGCTTATGGGGCATTTTGTGAAGCAAGTAAACACATTTGCTCAATTTTAGTCACTCTTTATTACTCCATGAAGTTGCATGAGGGCAAATAGGAAGACACACAGGCAGATCCGAGGCTGGTCATGGTGTCACGGAGTCTCATCACCTGTGTACATATATATAGTGTGTGTATTTTATATATATGTATATATATGTGTGTGTGTATGTGTGTGTGTTTTATATATATGTGTTAACAACTAATCTTTTATGCTGTGGGCATTATTCAACAAAGGGTTAGTGTCATGGTTTGGGAGTTTCCACACACACACTTGGAGATACACCAGACAGCTCAGATGTCTGGAGTTAATTCAAAGCTATAGATATTTACATCACAGCACACATTTACAAGCATATATACACAATATATACAGATATTTGCAATTATATACAAGTTAGGAGTAATACAGAAATTCAAAATCACCCTCCAACAGCAGAACTGCTCAGGAGGGTTCCCAACTGACTCCCCTCTCTGTGTCCACCCCTCCCTTATCTCAGAAGGTTTAAGTGCAGGGGTGAGATGCCAGATAAGGGGTTAGAAGGAGAATTATTAGATTGAGCTATACATGTCCAGACAAAGGATTTAATGAAGCAAGCTGCAGCCATACACAGGCTGTGAGACTTTGTTGTTTCTTATTTTTATCTCTCAGCAATCCAATGGGTAATAAATAACTATTTTCTTTTCACAGACAACTATCTAATTTCTCTCATTAAAATATTCCAGTTATCCTCCAACACAGTTAAGATATGGGGAATGGTTGCTGTTTCTAATCTCTTTCAAATGTTAGAAGTTCTTTATCACTGATGTAAAGCAAAACTTTTTCCTTAACATGCTAATTGTTTCTTAGATCTCTGTTTAGAACAAAGACATCATAAAACAGGCCTGGCCTGATAATCCCTTGGTACTGGAAACTCGGTAATAAGCCTGACAGCACTCGGCAGACCTTCAGTGCTGATAGTGCCAAAGCGGTTGGAGCCAACAACTCCTTTGGTGCTACAATGATCAAAGCTGAGATGCTCCTGGTTTTCAGATAGTGCAGTTTTATTGACATTGCTTTTCAGAGTGGCAAGTGAGAGGAAAAACAACAAGTTTTTGGTATCTGGTAATTTGGTGAAAATGTACCTTTCAGATACTGTAGGTCATACAGGCACTAGCAAGGTAAAAATAAGCAGAGATTGGATTTCTTGGCCTGAATAACTAGGTCTGATGATGCATGCTTGCCTTTAGAAGATAGTTTGATTGACACTATAGTATCAATCTTACTGAGCTTTTGCTTTGAAATCAAGCAGTACTCCAGCATGTGTGCACATTAAAAGGCAATTCAAATGGTCACCTCTGAGGCTTGTTACAAAGTCTAGGAGAGTTAGATCCTGCATTTTTATGATTAGGTATTCTGAACCCTGTTAGCAAGGATAGAGACAGAAACTCTACCAATGCTCTTCTTTCATATAAATATGAAATTTCTTTCATTTATTAACAACTGAAATAGCAGCAGCTTGAGTGTTGCTAGGTTTAAATTCAGTTATTGAATTCTTGGTGGTCAAGGAACTATAGATCCTGCAAGCTCAGGTGGTGAAAATAAACTGAGCAGCACTTAAAGCTACTGTCTTGCTGAGTAGTTGATCATTTGAAGAAGAGAATAAAATGAAAGAGAAAATCTTAACAAGTATTGCTACCGTTCAAACTTATGCTGTGCTAGTTAGAAAAAGCAAATTATAAAAAAGAAACGTGTCTTTTTCCTCTCTCAGGGAATCCTAGGCAAAAGTCAGTAAAGTGAAATTCCCCTCCTTGACTGTTTACAACATGTTCTTTGGCCTACTTATTAATATAAAGACAAAAATCCCTTGGTATTATGTTTACTAAATTTATACTTTCTTATTGAACTTCATCTTATTCTAAAAGCAGTAGAAGAAGCTGAGGAACTTGATGTTTGTGCCAGAACTCATGAATGCTAGAAAAAAAAAATTAAACACAGTCTATAATCAGACTCTTTATGTCCAAGTGTGGTTTCACAATGGCAATGTTGAAACCCACAGTCAGAATGTGTGTTTATTCCATCTAAAGCTAGTACTTATCACCATGTATCTGTCACTTGCAAGCAGATGCTTTCTGAAAAGATAAGCTTAAGATAAACTTAGGAGAAATACAGCTCAGAGTGCATTCAAAGTGTAAAATAGAATAGAATAGAATCAACCAGGTTGGAAGAGACCTCCAAGATCATCCAGTCCAACCTAGTGCCCAGCCCTATCCAGTCAACTAGACCATAGCACCAAGTGCCTCATCCAGTCTTCTCTTGAACGCCTCCAGGGATGGTGACTCCACCACCTCCCTGGGCAGCCCATTCCAATGCCAATCACTCTCTCTGGCAAGAACTTCCTCCTAACATCCAGCCTACACTTCCTCCGGCACAACTTGAGACTGTGTCCCCTTGTCCTGTTGCTGGTTGCCTGGGAGAAGAGACCAACTCCCACCTGGTTACAACCTCCCTTCAGGTAGTTGTAGACAGCAATGAGGTCAACCCTGAATGTCTTACAGTATCCAACAAGCAAGTAAAAAACTACAATGAAATAAATCCAGCACTACCACCAAACAAAAAAACTCATCAAAGCAACAAAACCCAACCAATTGAATTAGCATCAAACCAACCAAATTTTAAAGAAAAGGAAGAAGATGCTGTCCTGGTTTCACAAGATTCACTCTCACGATTGAGAGCAAGTAAAAGATACTAAAAAGCCCTGTGGGTTGAGATAAGGAGAGTTTAAAGGGATAATACAATATACAATATCTTAGTGTATTTACAGAAAGAATGGCAAAAAGCAGAAGCCAGCAGCCTCCCAAAAGCCCACAGCCAGCAAAAGAGAAAAGACCAACATGCACAAGCAGGAAGGTGGAAGAAGCCCTCAGACAGAGGAAGCATCTCTGGTTACAGTCTGGAGTCCGAGCTCCATTATCCTTTGCTCCAGCCAGCATTTTTGTTACAAAGCTGGCATGATGTCATCATGGTATTGAATACTTGTTAGCAGATTCAACTGGCTGAACCCATGACAGATGCAAAACTATTACTTCTATTTTTAAGTACTACTTTTTCTGCATTTTACTTCCTTTGTTTCCACCAGTGCTTTTGTAACTGCCAGTCACTACAGCTTGAGAGTGTAAGAATAAATAGAAAGCTTATACTAGAAATAGCCATTTTCTAGATGTCTTATCACTTCAAATAACACCCTTGACTTTTTTTTTTTTTGTTCCAAAATAATTTGCCTATTTCTTTATTTTTAAGTCTAAGTGTTAGGTTATGTGATAAAACAACCAAAAAGGAACTCAGAGGGACAATGACAGCAGAAGGAGTTCAAATAATGTCCTGAAAACCCCATCTCAGGAGCCAGCAGTTCTCTAAAGGTCCATGGCAGGCAGGACCCTCCCCCAAAACCAAAAACACAACGATGTAAGGAATGGGCTCTTGGTGAGGTTTGGTTTGGTACAACTTCCCATATGCAAACGCATCAGACAGAAACACCAGACTTTCCTGTACTATCCCCTTTGAAGTGGAAATCTGTCATCTTATTAAAGATTCTGCTGAACTGAAAGTCACCTACATTTAAACTGCAGGAAGAGTTTATTTGTTTGTTTCAGAACTGTGAAAATTAGACATAGGTCTGTGTTCCATCTTGGTGCTTGTACCAGGCACCTTGCTTTTGGTCAGCTGCTGTGGCCTTAGTAGTCAACTAACCAGAAAGAAGTATGTCACAAAACTTAATCTCTAAATCTGGGTCTGTCATTACCTCTTGTTCTTTGGCTTCTAGTTTAGCGACAAACAAGGTCTGCTGACATCTGACAATAAGGACAACGAAATGACAATGTTATTATTTCACTTGTAAATGAAAGACTAAAACTTGAACAAAATTATTTTGGTTTCTCTTTACCTTGTGGGTCATATTTGCAGATACTCTTAATTGGTGACAAATATTGTACCCATTCTGTACTTCTTAATTACCTTGGATCAAGACGAATACCACACCATGTTATAAATCAAGATGTGTTCTGGAGCTGAACATCTGTAAATTATCTATTATATGCTTTGGAACTGTTCTCCTTAAGCTAAAGCAGTTGTTGTCATCATGAAGAAAGCTTCTGTTTAAGGAGCATGTATTGAAATACAGCTTTCTACATCCAACACTAGCCACCTGGATTTTTACATGTCTGTTTACTGTGTTTCCTTCCTATGCCTTGAGGAAGGGAGGCAGCCCACTGTCAAACATGCAGGTTTTGAGAACTGGAAGGGAACAAAAAAGGAGTCCAGATGCTATGAAGTGACATCTGCAGATAAACCACGGTCCTGTGATTAAAGCCAATAACCAAAGCATGCAAAACTGTATGATAAAGAGCTATTTAGCCATTTAATTGACAAGGATACTTTGTACCAAAGTTTCATATACCACAAAACCTGGAGAAAACCTCTACTTTAATCCAAGTGAAATGCTTCAGGTTCTGTATCTGTCTTTCAATGTAAAAGTGAAGTTTAAAATACACCAATGCCAAAATGACTTAAATGCTGTGCAGATTAGAAAGTTTTAACTTAGTTTTTGGGGTGCAATCAATGCATGTTACATTTATTTAGTTCTCTACCATTTAGTTCGCTACTTCAATCACTCAGTACTCCAGTTAACCAACCTCAATCATCTTGTTAATGTAAAAAACAATCTCAGCACATAAAATGGGCAAGAACACTCCTTTTCCCACCTGGTGTGCGCAGACAACACCAGAGATTTCTCAGTTCCTCTTTAAATAGTTTTGAGCCATGCCTTACCTTTGCTTGCTCTGGCTGCAGTATACCAGAGTAAGCTAATGAATAAAAAAATCATTACTGCAATTAAGTTCTATTATTATTCAGAAATAAGGGCTTTTTAACAGAGTCCTCTTTTCAGTATCTCAGTAAACTACAGACTAGAGGATGTTCTTCCTCCTCCATTCTAGCTTGATGTAAGTGGTAGGGGAGAAGTGGGATAGAAAATATAGAATGTAGCAACCTAGGTAACGATTACCTGTACAAAACAACTGTATCAATCAGATACACACAAGGAAAGGTGGTTTAAGCATAAGAAGGCCCAGAAACATTCCCATGGAGAAGAATACATTACAAGAAGGATGTGGACATGCTGGAGCGTGTCCAAAGAAGGGCCTTTCCCCCACTGCGAATGATCATCCCCAACTGGGATGATCAGAGGGCTGGAGCACCTCTCATATGAGGACAGACTGAAAGACTTGGGGCTGTTCAGTCTGCAGAAGAGGAGGCTCTGAGGTGACTTCATTGTGGCCTTTCAGTATCTGAAGGGGGCCTACAAAAAAGTTGGGGAAGGACTTTTCAGGATATCAGGGAGTGACAGGACTAGGGGGAATGGAGCAAAGCTGGAGGTGGGTAAGTTCAGGCTGGATGTGAGGAGGAAGTTATTCAGCATGAGAGTGGTGAGAGCCTGGAACAGGTTGCCCAGGGAGGTGGTTGAGGCCAGGCTGGGTGAGGCTGTGGGCAGCCTGATCTAGGGTAGGGTGTCCCTGCCCATGGCAGGGGGGTTGGAACTAGATGATCCTTATGGTCCCTTCCAACCCTGACTGATTCTATGGTTCTATAATGCTGTACTCAAATATGAGAACATAAGAAACTTTGGCCAAGAATGTGACCCATAACTGGTGCCAGATGAGCAAAAGGTAAAAAGGACAAACTGAGGAAGACATCAAGCCTTCATCAAAAAGACCCTAAAAGACGACCACTAGGTGGCAATGAGCATGCGTGAAGAGGCAGGATGTTATGGAAATGAATTCCAGGAACTGATCGTAGTAACTCCACCTATTTCTAGAACTAATTGTACTAACCCTACCCATGTACTGGATATGTATGATTTTGTAACGTAAGTACCTTACCAGACCAAGGTGCAGGTGTGCAGGGTTTGGTGGAGCAATCCTCCCTGTCTCCTGGTACCATAAAATAAACACACCTTCTTCACAACACTTTGCGTGTTGTGGTGTTCTTTCTGCAAGTCACAAGGGAAATTTGTTTACTGATATATTTTTGATCACACATAAACCTTCTAGCTGTCTAAGGCTTCAACTAGTAAAGAAAATAATACTTGGCAATTGCCAATGAAACTATACTGACTTGGGAAGGGTCTTTTAAATTAATCAACATTTGGAGTTCTGCAAAGTAAAGTCACATAAAAATACTCTTTTTGAAAGTACCTGCAATAAACGTACGCCAGGTCTCACAAGCTCTTTCAGTGGTTGTGTGAAGCTGGATCTGTAAAGAAGCTAAGTAAGATGACCAAATTATCACTTGGTTTGTTAGTTTTGCTCAAAGTCTGGATTCAGACCACATTCCATGCTTTGAGACTCAGCAATCTTTGTTTTTTTTAATAGGTCTACCTTCCCATTCTGAGCTCAGCACAGGTTGTTGTAGCTTCGTGGACAAATATTCACATTTTAAATAAAATGTTTAATTTATTGTACCTTTTGAAAAACAAAACCTGCATTGCTGGTCTAATTTGGACAGTCACTGACTCTGCTATTTTTCAAACTAATTAAAAATCCTGGATCCAGATTTTTTAACTGATAATTAGTTGGGAGTACTGTCATCTCTGAGATGAGAGATACTCAGAGAATCATAGAACCATAGAATGGTCTGGTTTGGAAAGCATCTCTCAAGGTCACCTAGTGCCATGCCCTCTGAAGGAAGCAGGGACATCCTCAGCTAGACTAGGTTGCTCAGAGTCCTTTTGAACCTCACCTTGAATATCTCCAGGGACTGGGGCCTCAACCATCATCCTGGGAAACTTGTTCCACTGTTTCACCACCCTCATAATAAAGAACTTGTTCCTGACATCCTAACATCCTAACATCTAAATCTGCTGTTATCTAGTTTGAAGCCATTGCCCCCCATCCTATCACCACAGGCCTTTGTAAACAGTTGCTCTCCAGCCTTCTTCTAGGCCCTCTTCAGGTACTGGAAGACCACTATTACGTCTCCCTGGAGCCCTCTTTTCTCCAGGCTGAACAACCCCAGCTCCCTCATCCTGTCCTCATAGCAGAGGTGCTCCAACCCCCTGATTACCTTTGTGGCCCTCCTCTGGACCCACTCCATCATGTTGTCCCTATACTTTGGGATCCAGGCCTGGACACAGCACTCCAGGCGCGGGCTCATCAGAGCAGAGTGAAATGGCAGAATGACCTCTCTGGATCTGCTGGCAACATGTCTTTTGGTGCAGCCCAGGGATGTGATGTGCTTTCTGGGCTGCAAGGGTACTCTGTCAGCTCATGTCCAGCTTCTCATCTATCAGCACTCCCAAGTTCTTTTCTCTAGGGCTGCTTTCTATCATCTCCTTCCCAAGCCTGTAGTGATAATAAAGATTCTTCTGGCCCAGGTGCAGGACTCTGCTCTTTTTTCATGTTCAACCTCATGAGGTTCACCTGCGCCCACCTCTCCAGGTTGCCCAGGTCCCTCTGGATGACTTCCTGTGCCTCTGGCATATCAGCAGCACCACTCAGCTTGGTGTTATCTGCAAAATTTCTAATGGTGTTCTGCATCCCACTGTCTAAGTCATGCTGCTTTAGTGAGACAATTTAGGTAATGTTTAACATAAAATAGAAGAAACAAAATGCAGAGCTAACTTTTTAATTATTACATTCAGAGACCTTGAGGGTATGTTAATTTGCCAGATGCCATCCTGTGTAAGCTGCTGGAAATGACTGAAGGAGTAACAAACTTTCCTATTTTTACTTCTTTATAAACTGAGAAAGTAAAGTGATAACTGAAGGAGGAGAGACAGTGGAAATAGATGTACAAGAGTAACAGATTGCCTACATTTGCTCCTCCACTTGGTAGGCCTCTTTGTTCCACTTCATTGCGTCTGGTGGTCTGTATCTAATTTTGCATAAGCAGAGTCTTGAAGGCAGGAATTTAATAAAACATTCACTTTGGCTGCAGGATGCTTAGCAGTGATCTATCACGTGGGAAAAGCCTCCTGAGATCCCTTGAAGACCTGAAGATCTTGGTTACAACTATCTTTAACGAAAGTGTCCTTCCCAATTTGGCTGGAAAGACTCAACAAATTCTAAGACTGTCAACAAACAGCCATAAGGAGGACTTTGCAGCAACAGGACCAGTCTTTGTTTTGTTTCTTCTATGACTCTGGAATTTTGCTGGGACAAAAGCTATTTACATTAGAACCCATGTGCATAGACGGATATGAACACTTAGCAAAGAACTAGGATCCACACTGGATAAATGTCGTGTGTAGACTTTTGAGGAAAGGATGCAGAAGAAAGAAAAGGCAGGAATATGAATGCTCATGTTCTAGCTTGAGAATGGATATAATCCTGTATCATAAATTATCACAGGCTTTCTTTCCCAATGTATCTGTGCTGCTTGAGACACGGAATCACAGAATGATAGAATAATTTAGGTTGGAAGGGGCCATTGCAGGTTACCTAGTTGAACTCTCCTGTGGTGAACAGGGATGTCTTCTACCAGACTGCACAGAGCTCTTTTCAACCTGACCTTGAAACATTTCACTGATGAGGCATCTACTACTTCTCTGAGCAACAGGTTCTAATGTTTCTTCACCCTCAATGCAAAAGACAATCTTCCTTACACCTAGTCTGAATCTACTCTCTTTTAGTTCAAAACCATTACCTCTTGTCTTATCTCTACAGGCCCTGCTAAAATGTCTGTCCCCATCTTTCTTATATGGACCCTGTAAGTATTGAAAGGCCACAATAAAGTCTCTCTGAAGACTTCCCTTCTCTGGGGTGAACAACCCCAACTCTTTTAGGCTTTCTCCACAGGACAGGTGCTGCAGTCCTTTGAACACTTTTATGGCTCAAGCTACAGTTGGCTTTCTGGTCTGTGAGCATGCACTTCTGGCTCAAGTCCAGGTTTTCACGGACCAGTAGCCCCAAGTCCTTCTGCACAGGGCTGGTCTCAATTCCTTCACCTTCCTGCCTGTATTGATGCTGGGGGGGTTCTCCAGCCAAGCTGCAGGACCTTGCATTTAAGCTTATGGACCCACTTCTTGAGCTTGTAGTTGGGATGTTCTCACATTGTTGGGAATTTGCTGAAGTGGGGAAACAGGTAATGGGGGGAATTTTCTAATCAACAGTAGGAAAGAACATTGGATTGAACAAACTATTAGTTTAATCATACCAAAGCACCGTAGAGGGGCAGAATAATTTCCCTCAAACTGCCAGCCTTGCTCCTTCCAATGCAGTCCAGGTTACAGTTGGCTTTCTGGGCTGAAAGCACGCATTGTCAGTCCATGTCTGGCTTTTCATCTACAAGTACCTGGCGGTCTTTCTCTGCAGAGCTGCTCTCAATCCCTTCATCCCCATGCCTGTTTTGATATCAGGGATTGCCCCAGTCCAGGACCTTACACTTGGGCTTGTTGAATCTCATGAGGTTCATATGGGCTACTTCTTGAGCTTGTCCAGGTAGCTCAGGGTGACATCCTGTCCCTCAAGCCTGTCAGTCACACCATTTATCTTAGTGTCGCCTGCAAAATTGCTGAAGGTGTACTTGATCCCATGGGCATTGATGAGAATATTAAACAATGCTGATCCCAAAATGGACCCCTGAGAGACATAGTTTGTCAGTCTCCATCTGGACTTTCAGCCGTTAACCGCTAACCATCCTTCCTGGATGTTACCACCCAGCCAATTCTTTAGCCACTAAACAGTCCACTTTACAGAGAGTGGGGGGGACAACCATGTCAAAGGCCTTACAGAACTCCAAGTAGATGACATCTGTCCACTGATGTAGTTGCTCCATCATTGAAGGCCACCAAGTTTGCCCTTGGTGAAGCTATGTGAGCTATATTGACTCACATTCCTGCCCACTGTGTGCCTCTAGGAGGATCTGTTCCATGAAATTCCCTGGCACATGCTGACAGATTGGTAGTTCCCAGGGTCATCCTTTCTACTCTTTTTAAAAATGGGTGATCTTTCCAGTCACCAGGGAGTTCCCCTGACTGCCATGACTTTTAAAACATCCTGGAGAGTGGCTTGGCAGCTACTACAGCCAATTGCCCCAGGATTTCCAGATGCATGTCATCAGGTCCCCTAGGCTTATACTTGTTTAGGTTCTTCAGGTGGCCATGAACTGCACATTCTCTTACAAGAGGAATTTTGTTCTCCTGGTGTCTGATTCACAGTGCATTCACTTGACAGATGTGGGAAGAGAGGCTGCAGTCTGTAGCTGTTCTGATCTTCTCTCAGAAAGTGAACACCTTTCAGACTTTTTTTCCTTTTGGTGTGTCATTTGATTTTACAGTATGTTTGTTAAGGTAATGGTACCAACAGGTAGGACAATATTCTGATGAAGACATTAAAAATTGCATTTAATTTCCATTTTCAACAGTCACAAAAGATCATGTGTATGATAACCTGATAGTTACAAATAGACTCTTCTCAGTGTTTATTATTTTAGGGAACAACAACAAAAAAAAGGATTAAGTAATACTTTATGAAAATTGTTAATATTTTTTTAGGGAACAAAGTCATTCTGGATGGTTGTTCATGCTGTGAGGAATTACCTAACTTTGAATTAGTCTATATACTGCTGCAATATAGCTTAGCACTGTAAACTTTGTACCCAGAGGGATGTTCATTTTTTCTTCCCTTCGGTAACTTCTCATGCTTTCTTTGAAAGCCACTGGTGTTTGCTTCAGCCAATAGATAACAATGAGGCATTTGTTTCCTTTCTGTTAATCACTTACAGGATTGTAGCCTCAGGATGTGTCCATCAAAATATACTAGATAGGTTACATTCTTTAATTTCTGACTATACTTGCTACACAGGAAGTGAAAAGAGTTTTGAAGAAGCTGAGAATACCTTTTCAGGCTGTGGCATGAATCTGACACTTCTGGACAAAACCAGAGAAGGTTATACAAAAGCTTAAATGTGATGGGATGTTATTTTTCGTGATATGAACCTACTGAATTTCAGTGGAATCTATCCAATAGTTAAAATACTTTATTATACTTCATCCTCATCACCTGAGATGTATTTCCATGCTATGGTTATGATGTCTGCTTTTGCTGCAATGAAATAGAATTAAAGCTCTACGCGCGGTCCCAAACAAGGGATTTGGTTTTTCAAAGCAAGTTTATAGGTCGTATGGAATTTGTAACGGATTTTTCTGGAAAGATAAAAAAAAAAAAAAATCATACAATTGCCTGGTTGGAAAAGACCTTGAGACCACTGATTCCAACCACAACCTAACATCTACCTATACACGATTCTTAGGCCATGTCCCAGAGCACCTAATCCAAATGTCTTGTAAACACCTCCAGGGATGGTGACTCCACCAGCTCTCTGAGCAACCTGTTCCAGGGTCTGATGACCCTTTGGTTGAACAGATTTTTCCTAATAGCAAATCTAAACCTCCTATAGTGCAACTTCAGTCCCTTTTCTTTTGTCCTATCACTTATCCCTCTGGTAGAGAGCGGCCCAAAACTAAACACAGTACTTGAGGTGTAGACTCACCAGTGTCTAGCACAGGGACACAATGACTTCCCTAGACCTGCTGGACACAATGTTTCTGACACAGGCCAGGATGCTGGAGGGCTTCTTGACCACCCAGGCACATGGCTAGCTCATATACAGATGGCTGTCAACCAGCACCCCCATATCCCTCTCTGCCAAGCAACTTTCCAGACACTCTTCCCCAAGCCTCAGCATTGCATGGGATTGTTATGACCAAAGGCTCCAGCACTTGACCGTACAGCTGGCCTCAGCATATTGATCCAGCCCATGCATAAATTGCTGTGCATTGGCTAGAAAGAAAAATCTAACCTTCAAAAGATGACAAATAGGATACTTTCAAATGTGAAATATTAATACATGCCAGTTAAATTACTATCAAGTTAAATGTCATATTCCAGCATATGAACACATGAAACCTTGGAGCAATTTTGCCCTTATGTACGGCCTGTAAGAAAATTTTCTTTCAGTCTCTTGACTATTAGTATGTGTGCTTGATTGTTTTTTACTGTCTGATATGATTATGGTAATTAAGTTGTACATCCATTGGAGCACTGGAACAGGTTCTCCAGAGACGTTGTGGAGTCTCCTCTTCTGGAGAGTTTCAAGGCCTGTCTGGGTGCATTCCTCTGTGATCTGTGCTATTGTGTGGTCCTGCTCTGGCAGTGGGGTTGGACTCGACGATCAACTTGGGTCCCTTCCAACCCTAATATCCTGTGATCTTGTGAACATTGTATAATGTTTGCCACATTGCATTGCTGCTCTGGATCTGTTAATATACTGAGATGCATCCTGCCAGGTAGGGCCAGTATGTGCCGGGAGGCACCCAAAACATGCCTCTTGGTTATGTAATACAAAAGCACAACTGCCCTTGCACTAGGATAGAAGGCTGGCCTTCTTGTAACCTTGAGGGTCAATACTTCATCCTCCCTCCCCTTTGTCACTTTACACAATTAGTTTACTCCCACCCTCCAGGCTCCAGTGGCACACAGCCCAGTTTGACAACATGGGTGGAGATCTGTTTTGCTACTTGCCTTCTCTAATCTCTTTCCATTAACTTTCAGTTATTATATTGCATATAGTCACAAGACAACAGAACCTTGTCCGGCAGTCAAATTCACAGATAAAAGTTAGTTACAATACAATAAAGAGTCTGTCCACCAGTTACAGTCTATGGATCATAGATAGCTTTCCCACCATGAACACAGAAGTTCAACAAGACCAAGTGCAAGGTTCTGCACCTGGATTGGGGCAAGCACAAGTACAAATACAGGCTGTGGAAAGAGTGGCTCAAGAGTGGTCTCAAGGGAAAGAACCTGAGGGTGCCAATTGATGAAAAACTCAGCAGGAGCCAGATATGTGAGCTTGTTGGACTGGAGAACCTCCTCTGTGGGGACAACCTACAAGAGCTAGGGCTGTCCAGCCTGGAGAAAAGGTTCCAGGGAGACCTTCCAGCACCTGAAGGGGGCCTATAAGAATGCCAGGAAGGAACATTGTACAAGGGTTGAAGTGATAGGGTGTAAGGGAATGGCTTTAAAAGTATTCTTCAGGAGGGTATATTTAGACTAGACAGTGTGAAGAAGTTCTTTATAATAGAACATGTTGCCCAGAGGCAGTCATGGATGTCCCCTGCCTGGAGGTGTTCAAGGCTATGTTGGATGGTGGCTTGAGTGACCTGATCTTGCAGGAGGTGTTCCTGACCATGGCAGGGGTTTGGAACCAGATGATCTTTCAGGTCCTTTCCAACCTAAAGCGCTCTAAGAATCTATGAAGTGTCAAGTTAGCATATCAATACAGAAGAAGAAACTAACACAATTTAGGATTAATCCAAGTGAGAAAAACACTATTTGTCTGTGAAGAAGAGAAAAAATCGCAAGCTAGTTGTTTAGCACACTGTGGTGATTTTGTAATATATGTAACCTGAAGGCCTGTGGTCAGTCATAAGCTGAAGGTAGTTTATGTCAAAGAAAAGAAAAATATAATTTTTTTTTACCTTCTACTCATATTACTTTGTAATTGAGATCTCTGTATTATACAGGTCACAAATGAGGAGTGTACTTTCTGTCCTTAGAAATAAGCTTTACTGCAAACTGCCAAATTCTTTCTATTCAATATGAGGAGAGGCTGAGGGAGCTGGGGTTGTTTAGCCTAGAGAAGAGGAGGCTCAGGGGTGACCTCGTTGCTGTCTACAACTACCTGAAGGGAGGCTGTAGCCAGGTGGAGGTTGGTCTCTTCTCCCAGACAATCAGCAACAGAACAAGGGGACACAGTCTCAAGTTGTGCTGGAGGAGGTATAGGCTGGATGTTAGGAGGAAGTTCTTGCCAGAGAGAGTGATTGGCATTGGAATGGGCTGCCCAGGGAGGTGGTGGAGTCACCGTCCCTGGAGGTGTTCAGGAAAAGACTGGATGAGGCACTTAGTGCTATGGTCTAGTTGATTGGACAGGGATGGGTGACAGTTTGGACTGGATGATTTTGGAGGTCTCTTCCAGCCTGGTTGATTCTATGATTACTTTTCTAAGATGCTTTCTATTTTAGAAAACGTTAATCAGTTTTTATGTGAATCCTGGGAAAATAAATAAGCCTTTAAGTAGTGTTTCCTTAAGGTGAGCTAGTTCATTAATGAAGTTCTAGAACAGGATTTAAAGATATTTAATATTTAAAAAAAAAACCAAAAAACAAAACAAAACAAACCCCAAAACATCTCAGATGCTTTTGAGTTTCAGGAGCTTGGCACAGAAAGAGAAAACAGGCTTCTTCTCATCTTCCTTTAATACTTCTTCCCCATGTGTGCTGCTGCTCTTCTATTTTTGAAATTTAATCTTGACTAACCAATGTGACTGGGACAAGAGCAAAACTCTTCATAATTCTGGATTGTTGTTAACAAACCCCAACATTTCAAAACATGTTCTTAATGCAGTGTGTAGCAGTTTCAAATATAAGGCCAAATATATTACACCAGCTATATTTGGTGTATATGTGCTGCTTCTGTATACCACTATGGCTGAAACAACAAGAATTCAATGTCTAAATTTGATCACATTTACTGTACCTTCCTGAAATTATGCTAAGTAAGAAGATCTACTTACTGTGGAAACTGCCACAATGATATCTAAGCATTTTCAATTACTAGTCAGTTATGACTGATGATAGTTTCCAGAACACATTTCACAGGTTAAAAAGGCCTCATATTTCACAATTTAACAGGTTAGAATTAAGTCTTACAATTCAATGTTATAACTTACTTTGAATGTCCTGCTTCAGAAGCCTTGGGATTATTATTTTTCTATGTTTTCTTCTTGTGTGTTTGGTATTGTATAGCACTAACTAAAATAAAAAGTAATATACAGAGACAGATCAAAGAAAAATGCTCCAGATTAGTAATTAACAACCTTGACAATGAAACCAGACTATTCTTTCTGCAGTTCTGGCTTCGTTCAATTTTTTTCTTCCTGCTTTTTGGTCAAGATGAGGGCTTGCAGAAGACAGCCTTTTGTACTTTGTCTGCAGCCTTGATTCACCCTCCGAATCCGAAACATTCAGAATGGGGCAGAGGTCATTGAAGAAAAATTGTTTGGTGATCATTAAAGTATGCAGCATAACATCATGGACAGATGAGAGGAGTGAGGGAGTGTTGCAGACTCACAGGGAGTATCCTGGGGTTCAGGCTCTCCCTGCTGAAATGTTATACTTTCCTCAGTTTTAGGAATTGCCATGTTCAGAAGAAAGGAATGCAGTGGTGTTTGGTCTCTTAGACTGGAATCAACATTCATACAAGAAAACGTTAGACAATTAAGTAAAAAGCTATTTACCTAATGTCAGTATTAACTCCACACTTACAAGGTTAACTTAGATGAACTCCTGAAGGATTTTTCCTCTTTCATCTGGTGACCTTCACACTATCAAGACTAAGATTCCATCCTCTTGCAAAGTCTGCCTCAGATATAAAATGATAAGTGTAGTACTAAAACTTGCTGGATGTTTTTCCAAGCTCACACCTCTCTCTCACTAATACAGGCACATTTGGAATTTAATGATAGACTTGTCCACAACTCTCACCTGCCTTAAACTAGAAGGACCCTTGGGCTAGGCTCAGATCCTCAACCGTATACATGAATTCCTAATCACTGCCCCACTACTGAAATATATACAAACTGTTAGCCTGTTGTGAGGGGAATGTTGCGCTCGTGGTTTGTGATTTGGCTCTTAAGCACACATGTGCTTTATGCACTAAACCCTGCTTCTCATGTAGGGTTAAAAATCCAAAAGTATGCACAAGCCATTATTACTTCTTAACTGAAACTAGACAGCCTGGTCATAAGTAACTTTCTGAATGGTAGCAGTTTTGCAGTGAATATTAGCAGCCCGGGCTGTGAGAATTGTGGTCATTAAGATCACTCTTTTTTTTTGGTTAAGCTTTGCATATTTTCTAATATTTTTCTCAGAAACAGCTAGATAATTTTGACTGGCACATTAACTGTTGCCTGCTTGCCTGAAGAACCACTCCTCCCAAATCGCAGATTGCATTACTGTCTTGCAAAAGGCTGTAAAACAAATTGGCAAGGCATGTGTCTTTTCCCCCTACAGAAAGGGCCACAAGATGAAAGCTGGCCTTTTATTACTGCCATTAGATCAAGTCCCACAGAGGAAAATTCCTGATCTTGCTACTTAATGTTTTGCAAGCAGGCATTTTAGGTTTTAACATAGTTAGGCAGCGAAAAGTTAAGAAATGCCAGGATTCGAAGTTGCTTACTGCTGAGTGGAGTTTATCATTTGAGGCTCAATGATGTGCTAAATGCAACAGTATGGCTTTTCATTCAGGGCTGGCATAAGTCCTGCTGGCTCGGTTTGGGTGGAATTTTCATGTGCCTGTCTGCAAAATGGTCTCTAAACAAATGCTAGGGGAGGTGGGGTGGGTTGGAGGTGATGGTGGGTAGTGTGGGGCAAGGGAGGACTTGGGCAGCTGGGGGAAGTGTGGTGGGATTTCCAAGAGTATGTTAATGACTAGATGCACAAGAGAATGTTCTGCCTGTGTAACGGGAAAGCTCCCTTTAAGAACATATGTCTTCATTTGTTGCTCGAGGTATCTTATGGCTTTGTGCTTGGGGAAAAAACAAACAAACAAACCAACAAACCAAAAAACCGTAAGTGAGATGTGGATTCCAATCCCCACAGCATGTAAGGGCACTGAATCCAGGTCTTCCCATCCAGGTTGACAGTTCTAATCACAGGGTGATACTTCCTTGGTGTCTTGTTTGGACATACATGCAGTCTGAGCACATATATATTCAAATCAGAAAGACTCAGCATCTCTATTCTGTAAGTAAGGAAGAATTTAGACCCCTTCTACCTAATGCATATGAAGTAGTATTGATACTGTAAAATTCTGCTATTTAAGGAAGTTCTCTAGTAGGCTCTAGTTTTAAGTTTTAGAAGGTAGACATTCTTTATTACAAAGTTGCACACTGAGCAGACAAGGTAGCAGCCTGTCATGTCCTGAAGACATGCATATACAGGAACCCATTGCCATGTTTGCAGCTCTGTTACACATGCGCAGCACAGTGTGTCTCTCTGGTGGCCTCTGTTGGTAGTTGAAGGGTTGTGGAGGCTCCTGCCAGAATTTCTGCATTTGCCCTCTAAATGAACTCCTGGTCTCTTCTTCCTTATTTGGTAATTTCTGTTCTCATTTACCAAGTTTTCAGCACCCTCCTGAGAGGAGCCCCTTTGTCACCCAAGCTTCACATCCTATGAGATCTTATCTATGAAGGCCCCATTGTCCTCAAGATTCTTCGTCCTTTTATAATCTCCCCTTCGACCTTGTGCAACTGGTTCTGCTAGACAAGGCACTATCTCAAAACAATCACAGAATTACCTGAAGACACAAGACCTTCTGGTATCAGCATGCATTTAGGCACATACCTAAAAGTAAGTGTAGTTTCTTAGTAACTTTGTTAACTAGTTGTTTACACCATGGGTGGAGGGGTTCAAGAACTAGATTTTGATGGGCATTTAAATGGATGCAGGTCTTGAGTCCAGTTTGTTGACTTCCCCTGGACTGATAGCAGCCATAAAATACCTCTGTTTGTTTGCCTGAAGGTCGTCTTTATAGAATTTTCCCATGCTCATGCTAATTAAATGAGATTATGAATGAGAAAAAGAACCTGTTTCACTGTATTGGAAAGCTCGATGTTCTTAAGAAACTTCATAAATAGCAGAAACTCTTTTAGCAGGCATAAATCCCGAGGATAAGAACTGTTTTGTGTAGTCTTGGTCAACCAGAATGTGGCAGCTAGGGCTTACTTCTTTTTTTTTTTTTTCCTTTTTGTGTGTTTGGTTCTGATGTTTCGGGGGTTGAGTTGTTGGTTTGGGGTTTGGTTTTTTTTTGTTTGTTTTTTTTTTTTTGTTTCATTAGTTTGTTTTGCTATAATCTTTCAAGTTTCTCTGGGCACTTTCTTCTCTGGGTTAAAGCTATGCGCTTTAGGAGTTTGGAGAGGAGCAATAAGAGTTGTTGCATGTTTGTACAAAAGCATTGATAGCTGAAGGGGACGGTTCTGTAAAGATAGTGTGATTTATAAAGCACAGGGTCAGCTCAGAGTTTTTGAAGCCTTAAGCAATGGATTATTACAGCTCACCAAATGGGGTGACAGATAGCAGAGTTTGCACCTGCAGCTGCTTTTTCAACCTTTGTACTCTGTGCCACCGGTTGCTGTCGGAGTCCCCTGCGGCTGTCCAAGATGATATGGTCTGACCTGGTAAAATGAAAAGTCAAATTATCAGGCGAAAGACTTAAACATTGCCATTGTAGAGGTGTGTCAGGGGTTGACTAATCTGTCTTGAGTTTTTAAAAAAGCACCACAGCTCTTATTTGGGTTTGTTCTTGTTTTGTATAACCAGCAAGTGTGCTCCTAGCTGCTTTGTACCACCTTCAATACTAGCTAGCTGTGTTAATTCACATCAATCGAGAAAACATATTACTAAAACATACTGCTAAAAAGTGGAGAGCCAGTCCTGAGACCTTTAGCTTCTACTAATGTTAACTGTGTAGTTGTGAACACAGACAATAAATGACAGATTATGAGTTTTCAGAATAGAGCTGCAAAGAGCTATTCTTACAAAATATGGGAGATGTTAATATGTCTATTTTTGGTTTCTCTTTTCACAGTCTTTACATTTCTAATTATCTGCTTTGAACTTCTAGGATTCCTGTTAAGTGTCCCAACTTTTCTAATTTGGTGCATTTAATCCTTTTTCCAGTGCTGCTTTTTCCATCCTGTTGTTGGTAATTGCATTTCTGCTGATTTTGTCCTAACTGACGTGTGACCTTATTATGAAATCTCTTGCTGTGATCTTGGTAGGTGGATTTAGTACACAAATACTTTAGGCATTTTTTTAGGAGACAAATAAACCATGATGTCTGACTCCAGCATGGTACCAGGTTCTATTTCATCGGTGTTTATAAGAGCATTTTCAGCTGCTTGGTAAATCTGTCTTCAGTTTTGGATTTTCGTTTCCCCAGCAAATCTAGTCCTTTCTCATTCCTGTTGTTACTCTGGGGATGATAAATGTGTTGTAAGCTTATTTTAATTTTGCAGTGATCAGAAATATTTGGCACAAGAAAATGCAGACATGGTGATTAGGACAGCTAGAAGTGCCACTTAATGAACTAACATCTCATTGAAACTAAAAATAGTAATATTTCTTTAGGTTGTTTCACACCAGTGAAGTATGTTAGTCTTTTAACAACACTTCCCACTGAAACTTCCCCCTCCTTAGAAAAGATAAACTGTGTGACAAACTCTAGACGAGAGTGTGTACAGGCATGCTGATAAGAAAGGTGAAGGCCTTTGAAGATCACACATTTAATTAAGTGTAAAGGCTATATTGTGACTCTGCCTCTTCCCATAACTGTGGTAATGCTTTTAAGAGCTTAATTTTATTGGAAACGTTCATACTTCTGGTTTTGAAAAATATCCTCAGTGTATTGATTGCATAGTACTTTTCTCAGCTTGTAATGTGGCTTGATATTTGAGAAAGTCTTTGAAGGCTAATTGACTACCTGACTCTCAGCTCTATGTGTCACATCACATCACAGCAAGAAAATCAGTGTATGGGATATTTTAAAATTTGAGAGCTCTAATTTTGCTGTCAAGAATCTAAGTTCACAAACACTAAGGTGTAAGTAGGCATTTTTGATCTTTGGATCTTAGACATTTTGCTTTTTCTGAAGATAGCAATTCTTTATGAATAGAAAGTACAAACTGTAAGTTCAGATTATTACTCAGAGCAAATTAACAGCACAATTTAGACAGCTGAATTTAACAGAGTTATTTGGAGGAGAAAGGGAAAGGATTACAAGCATACACATACTTTTTGTGTTTTGATGTTAAATCGAATTAAACCTGTAATGTTTTCCACTCATATCTTCTTGCCTTGACTATGCAAAAACTTTCAAACTCTTATTTCTGTACTTACAAAAGTGTTTACTTGTTAAGACCACTTCTGAAAGTGTTCCTTCAGTGTTGAGCTGTGACTCATATGTCTTTCAGTGGTGTTTTGCTGTTGCTCTGTAGTCTGTGAAGGATTATTTATATGTCTTCATGCCTTGTGGCACTTTTGAAATTGCTCTTAAGTGGCCAGATGTGCCTGCCAGGTTATTGAATTAACTTCTGCTTCTGTGAGGTTGAAGCCTGACGCTGGAATGAACATGTTTATGCTCCACTGACTGATGCAGCTGCCTGTACTGGATCCTTTATCAGAAGAACTGCTCTCTTCAGCTAACAACGATAAATGCAGATCTGGGAGAAACTCAGGCTGTACATTACATTCTTACCCAGATAAATGGCCATTACTACATACGCCTTTTCCTAGTGCTAGGTTTTCAATAGTTAAGGTGAGCAGATAGCCAAAGAAATCAAAATGATGAGTTTTGCAAATATGTGTTCCCTGTCCTCCCTTTGTAATTTTCCGTATCTCCTTTCAGCCTCGTAATTTATTTTTTAATCTTCCCTGGTATCTCGTAGATCTGTGCACACAACTGAACACATTGTTCACTGGCTTCTTCTTTACTCTGTTAAATGTGGTAGCTGTATCAGTTCCTTCTCCAGCCCTTTAGTAATACCCCGTCCCAGTAAGCTGCATAAAGCTTTTCTATAACATTTTCAGTTCCCCTTTCTTCCACTGGGGATTTAAGACATCTGGGTCTAGTGCTTTCCTGGCTTTCAGTAACTCTAATTGCCTTATCTGCTTTATTATGAGGGTAAAACCTTTCAGCAGCTCACTCCCCTAACCTTAGGAAAATGCCTCAGTCCCTGTGATGTTATCTTCTTGTCTTCCATGTGTATTGTTGTGAAAAAAATAATTTAGGCCTGCAGCATATTAATAATCTATCATTAGTTTTCTTATTTGATCCTCTAGTATCTTTATTTATCTTTTTTCTTTTTTCCCTGATGCTGTTTTGATAACATACTTTGCTCCCCCTTCCCCCCTCCTGCCCCTTCCTGATGTTTTCCCATTTAGCCACTGCTGTAATGTACATATTTTACTGAGTTGGTTTTCCCCCTTACACTTTATTACTGTTTAGTAATTTCCTTCTCTGGGCCGTATGAACTTCTGTCAGCCTGCTCCTCTACTCCCTTGCTCATCCTTCATATTCTGCTTTTTTCCCAGAAGTTCATTTTTCACTGCTGTGTGTTTGGCTTTTTTGCAAAATAGCAGACAAAATAAAGAAATGCAACTCATTGGAAGTCTACAAAATTTCACCTCTAACTATTTCAGTAATTCTTAATATGTATTTTCTGGCCAAGTGAATATTGTCATGATGCTTAATAAAACTAAAACTTTCTTCAATAATTACCTAGCACTGTAGGACTTAGCCCCAAATCCTTTTGTTCCTGTAGCTTTCTAAACAAAATAGCAATCACGCTGCTTTTGCCACATGCTCTGAACATGATATGTAGTGGATTTTTTGTTTGTTTTGTGCTGAGCTGGGTTGTTGTTTTACAATAGTGGTGGTGCTTGCCTTTTTTTTTTTTTTTTTTTGAGGGGGAACAGAATGAAAATCACCTAAATGCAAATGCATCCCGCAGGAAACTGGGAAATGCAAAATCTATCTAAGTGATCAGATCTCATTGAAGTGCACAAAAAGGCACTACAGGTAAAAGTGTGAATTGTAAGCCACAAGCTACATTTGCTCTTTCCCTCTTAGATTTGTCAAATGATGAACACTAATCTGTCACTTGCCGATGAAACAAAATTATGTGGTTTCCAGATACTTCCATTAACATACTCCCTTTCATAAGTGCTTAGCATATGTATGTATATCTTTCATCCTTTCAGAGTTTACTTTTGTGGCCTCTATAGCAATTCTTTTGTAATGGTACTCCTGTTTGAAATGACATAATAAAATTTCTATACTCCTCCTCAAGAGATATCTACATTTGTCCACAGATAAGGTGTCCTGACATGGTCTCACAGAGGTTTAATCTTCCTGTCCATTTATCTTATCCCAATCTTAGGACATGGTGAGAGCACTTGTGTGTTTGAGAGCACTTGTGTGTTTGGATGGAGCAAAGATGAAGCCTTGTAAACTAGGATATGCTTACCCAAATACAGTCTGTGCAGCCTTGACTGAAGAGCTCTTCGTATTCGCAGTGTACAGCATGTGTAGTTGGTGGCACGAGTATGCTCACATCTGGTGTTGCCAGCATTTGATAACATGCCACTTCTAAGTCATAATCCACTGACATTGGTTAATATGGTACTGAAGTGTTCATCCTGTTGTGTTCATGCATATACTGTTTGGTGAGGAGAAAAGAGAGGACAATATGGCCTACACAGCAAGCTATGTAGACCACTGCCTGAAGACTCCAGATGAGATTGGAGACCACTTTGTGGCAAAAAAGGAAGTTTAAAATGAATTGCTGAAGAATAGTCTCTCCAAGGTAAAGAAGTTCTTATTGTCTTTCTCTTACACTTGAGATGGCGTGAGGAAGGTGTCTGAAGGTAGACTGCGACTGCTTAGCCTGTGACTCTGTAAACACCATCTTTGTAGATGGTCTTGTTATCTGCTGGGAAGGCAAGAAAAAACAGTTCAAAAGCAAATACCCGTGTCTCCATTCTCATGCTCGTTTCAGCAACAACTCTGAGTTGTTGCTACCTCTTAGCCAGACTGATGATCTGGTTTTGTGTTAAGGTTACTCTCTGTGGTTGTGTTAGGATGGTCTGTCTTCCAATTAGGTACATTTCATTTGCCTTCTGGACCACAAGGAATCAGTGGCTTCCCTGGCAGCAGACATTGCTGGTTCTGTGGACACCCAATCCCTCACTGGATTTGCCAGGCATCTGTTGCAAGGTTTCTTTTTTTGGCCAAAAACTGCCATGGGACATTTGGAGAGTTTCAATGAGGTGTACAATGATCCTGTTGTAGTTCAGACATAGGAAATACTGGGTTTAGATTCCCCAACACCAATATCAGACTGACATGCCCCTAGTTCTTAAGATTGTACTTGAGTACTTCTGCCCTAGATGGACATCACATTTGCTAACTTACAGTCAACTGTGATGTCCCTGGTCAGGCAGGATTGAGAGTGCCTGAAACAAGAAACAAAAGAAATCAATTTGAAAATAAGGAAGTCTGGGAGAAAATGGGCCTTCAAAGAAACTAGAGAAAGCTGGAAGGTAAGAGACAAAATCAGGTAGAAACTGAGGTGTGTAATCTGTTTGGGTTTTCTTCCCTCAGATGGTTCCTGTTCTTGCTTCTGAGTGTTTTACAGAACTTTAAATAGACTTTATATAGTACAAAGAAATCTGGCAATGACTCCAGGATTGAGAGCACAATGAAAACAATTTTGAAGGGATGGCTAAGAGTAATTATGTTTGATGACTAGGAATGTTTTTTTTTTTCTCATTGACTCTGTGGAAGGGAGTGACTTTCCATTCAACAGCTTCTAGTAAGATGGAAAGAGAATATGACTGTTTACTACAGAAGCAATATGTTGTTTTAGCACAGATGTAACTGGAAGACTGATTTACATGAGGATCCATTGCAATCCCTTCGTGGGATTTTTCTGTACTGTTACCTTTTAAATATGTTTTCTATTAAACATGTTTTTATTGCACTTCAGAGAGAAAACATTCATCCATCTTACTGTTAAAAGTAATCTTTTATGCACTAATGAGTACTAACTGTGATCTTGCCATGTGGAGACAAGGAAAACACTTAGTGTAATCTTCACAGAGACTGTTTCTTCAGCAACATTAAAGCTTGCTGTTTGATGGTACTTTTCAGACTGTGAAAGAAGTAAATCCATCTTAATCTGTTTTAACGGTAGACACATTCAATCCATTTTATATATCAAATGGATTTCTACCATTAAAATCTCCCTAGAACTTGTTTGAAAAGGAATTCAGAAAAGAACCTCTAAACACCATGATGATGCATGATTGTATTTTTTCTTAAGGTTGAAAAGTGCAATTTAATGTTTACAGTTTTCAGGACTGTCTATTTTGAAACTCTCAGGTACTTCAGAATGGATTTTCTCTCTAACTAGTTTAAAATCCTCAGCTTGTAATCTGGTCTCCTTGAAATGCCAGGTCAGTTCCACCTGGATGTAAAGAGTGACCTGAGTCCAAGCACCAAGCAGGGATAAGTTCTCTTTGGGTTCCAGGGGGATGAAGTGCAGTCTTCAAGGACTTAATTTAATTTTTATTTGTGAGCATGGGCCAATTTATCAAGAGATTGCAACGGCATTGTTTTGGAAATGAGCCGAACCGCTTTTAAATAGCATTGTCCCTGTTGGTCATCTGCTTCCCTACAGACTGAATTTGGTATGGATGTCTGGGAAAAACATTTGTAAAAATCAAAATGTTATGTTATGTAACAAGAAAAATGTTTATGTTAGTAAAATCCGTGCAATAAGATGGAAGGTTTAAAACATGCCTTTCTGCTTCTCTTCCACCGAGACAGTTCTTGGCCAAAAAAAGAACCCCCAACACAAACCTAGCTATTGGGTGACAATAATTCCTAGTATCAAGTAAATGAAAATAATATATTAGGTAAAATAAAAGTTATTGTTTTACTGCAGTGTATAAAGAAGTAGTGCTTTTCATTACTGACATCCAGTGCTTTGCTATAACAAGAGAACGTTTTTTATTAATCAATGCACGACATCAAAGGAGAAATAAGGTACAAGCAGACAGAAGAGAGTAGTTAGCACTGTGTTTGAAGCAGCATGTGAGTGTTTTCAGCTAAGACAGACTGAGCTTCTGTGATGTGCTTTTCAGAAGTGCAGCCCAGACTGTGGTGCTTGAATGTGGCCTTGTCTTGTCCAACACGTTCTAAAGCCGTGACTGGGAGTGGAAAGGCTGGTGAGATGGTCTGACTCAAACTCAACTCTGATGTAGGATTGCCTCCACTCAATTATGGAAAGACCAACATCTAATCTTTCTCTTTACACAAGGAAATACATTCTTTTCTGTGGATCCTACTGTGAAGGGTTTCAGCCTTGCTTGTCAAATTAGAAATAATCAAATTTCAGAAAAATGAGTCTAGTGTGTGCCTTTTCTAGACCATAGTTCCCTGACCATTGTCTGACTAGCTGGTTCTTAATGTCCTGAGAACAAAAATGTGCAGATTTAAGGCACAAACAACTCTTTTAATAACTACATCTGTTCTGATTAGGTAATGCTCTCAGAAAAAGAGTAGATTAAAAAAAATGCAGAAGTGCTTATTTAGTCATATAATATTTAAGTCTATTTCTCTCCAAAAAGTGTCTTATTTAAGAATAGTCAAATCATGAGCATAGGATAGGAAAAGTATCAACAGTAGAGCATTAAAGACTGGGTTGACATCAGTAATCCACCACATTCTAGTACCACTATCTCCTAGGCACTCTTGTACCTTGTAACAGATTACTCTACTAGTTTCAAGGACTAGACCAGCCCATGGAAATACCAGTCCCCTGAACTGTACTGGTATGCCAGCAGAAATAAGAAGAGGCAGTTGCTTCCCAGTTCGACAGACTTTAGAAAACAATATGTGTTGTTTTTCTTGGACTTTGTTTAAAGGACTACCAGGTCCTATTCGTGAAATTACATTATCTGATTCAAAGAAGATAGATTAACCTATCTAAAAATCGCAGTGATATGCAGAGAAAAATCAAGGTGCCAGAATCCAGGGCTAGATGACACCAAAGACTGCACTGCACAGGACATATATATATATATATAGACCTGCTTTATTACAATAGTTCAACAGAAGATGCATGCTGTTTATTTGTCCAATATATCGGATGATGAAGACAAGAGATTTACTCTCAGCTGAAAACTAACAGCTTCTGCTTTCACATGCAAGACCAAGGGTCTTCTTAGACACCATACCACTATCTCACCCTAAATCTAGTTTGCTTTCACAAATGTGAAATGCTGTTTTACATTCACAGTCACCACTAAGTATTTCACGCACTTAACATTTTCCTTATCTTCTTTATCTGCAGTTTCCTCTCAGTGGCAACACACTGCAATGAAGTGTAGAGAACCACATGGAAATCAGTCTAAAAATTGCTGGAGGCATTTCCCTTCCTTTGTGGAGAGAGGGCAGGTCATTATCAAACGACAGATGAGAACAGTTTGTCTGATACTTCAGTTCTTTGCCTTTTTACCTTTTTCCTCAGTAACAGTAATTATTACCATTCATATAGAAATAGAAATTATAGAAATCGGTCAGGGTTGGAAGGGACCACAAGGATCATCTAGTTCCAACCCCCCTGCCATGGGCAGAGACCCTCTACTCTAGAGCAGGACACCCTACCCTAGATCAGGCTTTATTTAAACCTGTTAATCCTAGATCAGGATTTATTTAAACTGAAACAGCCCTTTCAAAATCAAGCAAAAAAAAAAAAAATACTTCATGTGGCACAATCTCACCACTTTACAGGTATACTAGAACCAGACTCTTAAAGCATTTTGGCACTGAT
>WAAF01002383.1:0-32868 GCA_013400475.1 Tricholaema leucomelas
CATCCCTACGTTGTCCACACATCCCCTCCCTGCATCTTCTTTGCTTACTCTGCTCTAATCTGATGGAGAATCCCTCCTAATGAGAGCTCAACTGATTCCACAGACTGGTTTGGGCTGGAAGGGACATTAAAGCTCATCTAGCTCCAACCTCACCAGTCGTGGCCAGGAACACCTTCCACTAGCCCACGTTCCTCAAAGCCTCATCTAACCTGGCTTTGAACAGCTCTGGGGTAGGGGGCAGAGATCTTCTCTGTTGTGGACCCTCTCCCTGTGGAGAGGGTCCAGTGCAGGGCCATGAGGATGACGAGGGGACTGGAGCACTGCCTGATGAGGAGAGGCTGAGGGACCTGGGGCTGCTTAGTCTGGAGAAGACTGAGAGGAGATTGAATCAATGTTTATGAACATCTGAGGGCTGGGGGGCAGGAGGAGGGGAACAGGCTCTGCTCACTGCTCCCTGGGATAGGACAAGCAGCAATGGATGGAGGTTCCAGCTCAACACAGGAGGTTCCAGCTCAACACAAGGGGGAACTTCTTGACTGGAAGGGTCCCAGAGCCCTGGCACAGGCTGCCCAGAGAGGTTGTGGAGTCTCCTTCTCTGGAGCCTTTCCAGGCCTGTCTGGATGTGTTCCTCTGATCTGTCCTAGATTGTATGGTCCTGCTCTGGCAGGGGGTTGGACTGGATGATCTCCTTGGGTCCCTCCCAATCCCTAATATCCTGTGATCAACACAAAACAGCTTCATAAAGACAAAACTCTTTGAAGAAGTACTGTAGGGTGACTGAATGATCTCTGGAGGTCCCTTCCAACCCCTAGCGTTCTGTGATTCACAATCTGAAGCTGGATTTCAGCTCCTCTCCAAAAGTTGGTAACAACAGTAAAAATCAGCAGACAACACAAGCTGTAAGTGTGTAGGTAGACATCATAGAATCACAGAATCAACCAAGCTGGAAGAGACCTCCAGGATCATCCAGTCCAACCTAGCACCCAGCCCTGGCCAATCAACTAAGTTGCCTCATCCAACTTTTTCTTGAACACCTCCAGGGATGGTGACTCCACCACCTCCCTGGGCAGCCCATTCCAATGCCAATCACTCTCTCTGACAACAACTTCCTCCTAACATCCAGCCTAGACCTCCCTGGCACAGCTTGAGACTGTGTCCCCTTCTTCTGTTGCTGGTTGCCTGGCAGAAGAGACCAACCCCCACCTGGCTACAACCTCCCTTCATGTAGTTGTATACAGCAATGAGGTCACAATTTTGCCCCCCACTCCCTGCAATTCCTATTTCACTTTAAAAAGCCACCCAAACCAAACAAACCCCAACTAAAACCACACCTAAACCTAGGAAAAAAAATAACCCCAAACAAAACAATAAACCCTAAAGAAAGCTAAATCCTCAAACCAGAACACTCTGCACTTCCAGCTAGCTTAAGAACCAAGCTAATTGTCAACTATCCAGCAAGCAAGAGGCTTCCTCTGCACTCCTGTCTTGCACTTGCATGTGAAAAGCAAGATCCTCTTTCATTTAAACTCCAAGCTTCACAAGCAGAATGCTTGCTTTAATCACACCTAGGAGCTGCAGTTTACATTCCTCAAGAGGTCTGAGCACTTAATTTTAGATGAACAAATATCTCACCTCATTCAGCTTTGTGTTCATCTCTAAGGAGAGGAAATTCATCCAGTGACTAACCACCACTAATTGAAGATGAGGGAACAAAGTTCACAGATCTTTTCCCAAACAGCACCATTTTGGAATAGAAACACTATGATTAGATAAAGCTTCTGAGTCCAGCATGAGCCACAAGTTTAGAAAAGGAAGAATGAACACAGGTATTAGCTGGGTCATCATTCTGAAGTCACCTCTTAAAGAGAGCTGAAAGAATTGGGGCTGTTCAGCCTGGAGAAGATGGGAATGAGAGCAATGGTTTGAAACTGGAGCAGGGCAGGTTTAGGTTGGACATCAGGAGGAAGTTCTGCACAGTGACGGTAGTGAGACACTGGGACAGGTTGCTCAGAGATGTGGTTGAGGCTCTGTCCCTGCAGACATTCAAGATCAGACTTGATGTGGCCCTGTGCAGCCTGATCTAGTTGGAGTCATCCCAGCCGACTGCAGGAGAGTTGGACAAGATGACCTTTGAAGCTCCCTTCCAAGGCGATGCACTGTGTGAATCTGTGATGAGAATGAAGCAGAGGCCTGCCTCAAGGAGGGGAGGCAAAAACTACTCTGACAGACTCTTTAAAATGAATGGGTAATGTGTGACCTCTAAGATACATACTAAGCAGGGAGGGCACTGCAAGCAGCCTTACAGATGTACAGATTCAGTACAAGCACTTCCCAAAGCGTGGCACAATCCATCACAAAGCAGTTTAAGAACATTTATTGCATTGCCATCGCAACCCCACTCCCATTTGCTGCAAGCAGACTGGAGATACATAACCAACTGGCAATCCATTTCAGACTGGACCCAGTTTGTTTTCAAAGCTGAGTGTGTGTGGGGAGAAAAAGCAAACACCCAAGCCAGCAGTGTCAGAGGGGCAAAAGCAGTTTTAGTTTGTACAAACAGCAGAACAAACTGAAATGGCTTTAGAGGAATTATGGTGTTTCAGATAAGTGGGGCTGCCCACACCTCTCCTTTCTTCTGAGCACAGCAATGAGTCACAGCAGTGCTGTTGAACAACACAAATTTCACAAGCAATTTAAGGCTGAGCACAAGCTATGCAAACACAGAACACACACAACAAACAGCAGTGTAAAGCCCTTCCCCAAAGGGCAAGTGCAAGACTACCCAGCAGCAACCTTTGCTCCCTGGCAAAGAGCTGTGATTTTGTGCCCAGCCACAACTTCAACATCCTCATTAACATCCTGGATGAAAGCACAGAGTGGACCCTCAGCCAGTTTGTTGGTGATGTCAAACTGGGAAGAGTGGCTGACACCCCATCAGGTTGTGCTGACATTCAGTCAGGCCTGAAGAGTTGGGCAGAGGGAACCTCATGAAGTTCAACCAGGGCAAGTGTAAGGTCCTGCACCTGGGAAGGAATAACTCCCTGCAGCGGGGGGATGACCTTCTGGAAAGGAGCTCCACAGAGAAGGACCTGGGAGTGCCAGTGCACAGCAAGGTTACCATGGGTAAGAAATGTGCCCTTGTGGCCTAGAAAGCCAAAAGGGATTCTGGGGTGCATTAAGAAGAATGCGACCAGCAAGAGACACAGGAAACTACTGGACAGAATCTAGTAAGGGTTATAAAGACATTGAAGGGCCTGAAGCATCTCTGTGAGAAGGAAAGTCTGAGAGCCCTGGGACTGTTGAGCCTGGAGAAGAGCAACCTGAGAGGAGATCTCATCAATGCTTATTAATATCAAAGGGCAGAGGAGAACAGGATGGGGACAGACTCTTCTCAGCACTACCCAAAGACAGAACAAAGGGAAGTGGGCACAAACTGGAAGCCAGGAGATTCCACCTGAACAGAAGGAAAAAATTCTTTGGTGTGAGGGTGCTGGAGGCCTGGAGCAGACTGCCCAGAGAGGTTGTGGAGTCTACTTCTTTGCAGAGATTCCAAGCCCCCCTAAACATTATCCTGGGCAAGCAGGTGTAGGTGGCCTTGTTTTAGCCCCTGGATGATGTCCAGAGGTCACTTCCAGCCCCACTGTGCTGGGATTCTGGGACTTCAGTATCTGAAAGGGGCCCACAAAAAAGGTGGGGAGGGACTTTTTAGGATATCAGAGAGTGATAGGACTTGGGGGGATGGAGCAAAGCTGGAGGTGAGGAGATTCATACTGGATGTGAGGGCAAAGTTGTTCAGCATGAGAGTGGTGAGAGCCTGGAATGGGTTGCCCAGGGAGGTGGTTGAGGCCCTCTGCCTGGAGGTGTTTAAGGCCAGGCTGGATGGGACTCTGGGCAGCCTGATCCAGGGTAGGGTGTGCCTGCCCATGGCAGAGGGGTTAGAACTGGCTCATCCTTGTGGTCCCTTCCAACCCTGACTGATTCTATGACTTTGACTCCCTGTTTAAATGGATGTGCTCAGTGTGGTCTAGTGGTGAGCGTGCAAGACATCAAGTCACAGCTCTATTCCCTTTCCTTACCCACACTTGCACTGCTTCAAAATGGGAAGCACGAGGCTCAGGAAGCAGCATTTCATTAAGGTACTACAGCATTAACATAAACAAATGCTCCTAGGACAAATTGAGCCAGAAGCAGCACACCACAGCTGAACTGGATTTCTGCTTCCCAGGCAAGCTCAAGTTGCCTAAACACAGCCCAGTGCAACACAGAGCACTCAGTGGCAAAGTCTTAGCAGCAAGGGCTGCTGCCCAAGAGCAGCAAGGTTGCCTTGTTTGCTTATTTCAGGGAAGACAAAGAAGAAACAACACAGAAGACAGAGCTGCCATCGCTGTACCTGTTGTCTTTTGGCTGCCATTATGTTAAGCTTGTCCACTTCTGGTTTGAGGGCTTTGTACTGGATCCCCAAATCCTGCTCTGTGCCAGCATTTCTCAGTTTCAGGATCCCTTCTTCCACCTAAAAGAACAAATTAGTCACATGTTTTTCTATGTAACACAGGCCATGGTTCAGGAAGGCAGCCCAAATGTACTCCATCCCAGACAACAAGCAATCTTTCGGAGAGACACTTCAATGGTTAATAGTGCTCAAGGTATTCCTTTCCTAATCACCAGCTACTAGAATCAACCAGGTTAGAAGAGAGCTCCAAGCTCATCCAGTACAACCTAGCACCCAGCCCTAGACAACCAACCAGACCATGGCACTAAGTGCCCCAGCCAGGCTTGGCTTCAACACCTCCAGGGACAGAGACTCCACCACCTCCCTGGGCAGCCCATTCCAATGCCAATCACTCTCTCTGCCAACAACTTCCTCCTAACATCCAGCCTAGACCTGCCCTGGCACAGCTTGAGACTGTGTCCCCTTCTTCTGTTGCTGGTTGCCTGGCAGAAGAGACCAACCCCACCTGGCTACAGCCTCCCTTCAGGTAGTTGTAGACAGCAATGAGGTCACCTCTGAGCCTCCTCCAGGCTACAGACAGGCTACGTTGAATGGGTAGGAAGGAGTCCAGGGCCCTGGCAGAGCTGTGGCAGTGACAAAAGAGCACAAGGAGAGTCACACAGGATGTTAGGGGCTGGAAGTGACCTCTGGAAATCCTCGAGTCCAACCCCCCTGCCAGAGCAGGAACATGGTATTTAGCACAGGTCACACAGGAACACATCCAGACTGGGATGGAAAGTCTCCAGAGAAGGAGGCTCCACAGCCTCTCTGGGGAGCCTGTTCCACTCCTCAAAGCCCTGCCATGAAAGTGGGCCCAGTATCAAATCTCATTGCATTCCATATTCTGTACCAACCACCCACACTCCCTCCTAGTCGTGGGAAGAGAACACTTCCTCAAATGTGCCACACTCCTTTTATTTAGTCTACCAGAGCTACTCATCCCTAGGAGCTACAAGGAAGTGCTGCTTATAAGAAAGCCAAATTATTTCAGATATAAAACAAAATAAAATGTAGATATTACCCAGAGTTGTCAGCATTTAGTTTCAATACTAAAAGCTCTGAATGAAGTGCCACACCACATCCAAAGCTGCTGATCAGGAGCGTGAAAATGAGTGACAAAGCTCCACTGTGCTCCTTTGCACACAATGTCAGGGGCTGGAAGGGACCTGCAAAGCTCATCCAGTCCAACCTCCCTGCCAGAGCAGGATCTCCTATACCAGATCACACAGGAACACATCCAGGTGGGTTTTGAATATCTCCAGAGAGGGAGACTCCACAACTCTCTCCAGGTAGACTGTTCCAGGGTTCTGTCAGCCTCACAGGGAAAAAAATTCCTCCTCATGTTTCCATGGAACTTTCTATGCCTCAGCTTTCACCCATTGCCTCTTGTCCTGCCACTGGGCATCCCCCAGCTCCAGTCGCCTGGCACTCACCCTGTACATCTTTATAACCATTGATGAGGTCACTTCTCAGGCTCCTCTTCTCCAAGCTGCACAGCCCCAGCTCCCCTCATAACAGAGATGCAGCCAAGAGAGCCAGTGGCATCCTGGCCGAACAGTGTGGCCAACAGAATGAGGGAGGTAACTCTGCCCCTGGACTCAACACTGGTCAGGCCACACCTTGACTACTGTGTCCAGTTCTGGGCCCCTCAATTCAAGAGAGATTTTGAGGTGCTGGAAGGTGTCCAGAGAAGGGCAACAAAGCTGGTGAGGGGCCTGGAGCACAGCCCTGTGAGGAGAGGCTGAGGGAGCTGGGGGTNGTGGCTCTATATTGAACTCCCTCAAGCTGGAGTTCTATGTCCTTCTTGAACTGGGGCACCCAAAACTGGACACAATACTCCAGATGCAGCCTCACCAGGGCAGAGCAGCGGAGGAGGAAAACCCCTCTTGACCGACTAACCACAGCCCCTCTAAACCCACCCCAGGACAACACTGGCCTTCGCAGCCACAAGAGCACTTTGCTATCGCTCACAGCACAACCCCCGAGAGCCAAAGCAGCGCAGAGAGCCTCACTTACGACTTTGAGTTGGACGAGCAGCTTGTAGACGTCTGCCATGTCCGCCAGGATCAGCAGGCGCGTGACGGCCGAGAGCAGGGCGCGCGCCGCCCGCACCATGTTCCCGCGCTTCACCGAGGAGCAGGGGTCGTCGGCAAACTCCCCCGAGGCGCTCTTCATCAGGTCACCTGTGCAAGGGCAGAAGATGGCTGGCATCAACATCACACAGCATTCCTGCAGGAGCTGCTGGGATTCCTGAGTAAGCTGAGACAGGTCGCGAGAAGATGATCGGAAGGGTTGGAGCAGCTCTCCTATGAGGATAGGCTGAGAGAGTTAGGGCTCTGCAGCCTGGAGAGGAGAAGGATTCAAGATCTTGGAAGGGCCTTCCAGGATCTGAATGGGGCTACAGGAGGGCTGGGGAGGGACTACTGACAAGGTCTTGTAATGACAGGATGAGAAATAACGTGTTTAAAGTGACAGAGAGGAGACTGAAACTGGGTGTCAGGAAGAAGTTCTTTGCAATGAGGGTGGTGAGACACTGGCCCAGGTTGCCCAGGGAGGTTGTGGAGCACAGAAAGCGAGGGTGGTTGAGACACTGGCACAGGTTGCCCAGGGAGGTTGTGGAGCACAGAGAGCGAGGGTGGTNAGGTTGTGTTATTTGATCACATTCTATGCTTCTCTGCTCCACAACATCCCTGGAGATTTTCAAGGCCAGGCTGGATGAGGCCTTGAGTGACCTGTTCAGTGGTGGAACTGGATGAGCTTTGAGGTCCCTTCCAACCTAAACCATTCTATGATTCTAAACCCAAACCTGTTTGTCTTAATTCAGGCAGCACTGATGAGCACATGTAGCTACCCTGAGTGTGGTCACCACATAAGACCAGGGCAGAGGGATGTGGCCACAGTGGTGTTAGGTTGATGGTTGGAGTCAATGATCTTAGAATTGTGTTGGTTGGAAAAGACCTCTGTGAAGGAGGAAGCATTGAGAAATGCTGCTTTGGCTCCTATTTGAGTTCACACAGAAGCCAACTGTACTCTGCATCCCCAGCAGCATGGGCAGGAGGCGGAGGGAGGGGATTCCATCCCTCTGCTCCATTATGCTGAGACCCTCATCTGCAGTGCCAGGCCAAGTTCTGGAGCCCCCCCAAGAGAATGAGGACATGGAGCAATTAGGGCAGGCCTAGGAGAGGGTCACAAAGGTGGAGGTTGTGGGTGCTTCCTCCCTGGAAGTGTTTAAGGCCAGGTTGGATGAGGCCTTGAGCAACCTGCTGTAGTGGGAGGTGTCCCTGCCTACGGCAGGAGGTTGGAGCTGGATGATCCTTGAGGTCCCTTCCAACCTAGACCACTCTATGATTGTATGACCAAAGAGCTGCAGCACCTCTCCCATGAAGACAGGCTGAAAGAGGGGTCTGCTCAACCTGTGGAAAAGGCTCCAGGAAGACCTTCTCACAGCCTTCCAGTACTTAAAGGACAGCTACAGAAGAGCTGGAGAGGGACTTCTGACAAAGGCATGGAGTGACAGAAGAAAGAGTAATGGCTTCAGACTGGAAGAAGCTGGATTTAGATCAGACATTAGGGAGACATTCTCCCCCACGAGGGTGGCGAGGCACTGGACTCAGACTGCCCAGAGAAGTTGTGGGGGCTCCAATCCTGGAAGTGTTCAAAGGCAGGCTGGATGTGGCCTTGAGAAAGGTGGTCTAGTGAGAGGTGCCCCTGCCATGGCAGGGGGGATAGAACCAGATATTTAAGGTCATTTAAGGTCCTTTCCAAGCCAAAACATTCTATGATTCTATTTCCAATTGCACAGGTGTTTTAACGTGCTGGAATCCTCCAAAGAGCCGAATTCAGCCTGCAGGACTGCAGGCATTTCACAAACCAGAGCGCTTCTGAGGCTCAGGCAAAAGCTTTGAGTTGTGTAGGAGTGAAGCAGAGAGCAGCAGAAAGTCCTGCAAGCAGACAAGCAGAGGCCCCAGCTCCTGGGACTGTAAACACCTCGGGGCACTGTCCTGGCAGGATGTGCCCTGGTTTGCATTCAGAGCCAGGCAGTGCTCCCTTAAAACGCTCCAGCATTTGTTTCGTAGCCCCTGGGCCTGCAGCTGGTGCAGGAGGAGAGAATCTGGGCTTCAGACAGTCACAATGCAGTTGGTTAACTGTGAAAAGCAAAGGCCACTTTACACAGCTAGAGAAATTCCTCCAGGAGGCATTTGGAAAGCATAAAAGTAAGGTCTGTAGAGACGCAGAGGAGTCAGTTTTGGACTGCGCTCCCACTTCATGGAGCAATGTTTTGCTTCCTGTAGCACAGCTCCTACACAGCAGCAAGTTTGGGACTCCACATTATTATTCTTGGATCTCTTTGCAGTTCAGAAACATCTGGTGACCAGCTAGGATTTAGTGCAGAAAACCTTAAGTACTCAAAGCTAAAGAGCTGTGGGCAGCTAGAGACAAGCAGAGCGTGGGTGAGCTGTGTCATAGCTAAGGGCTGTGTCAGGGGCTTCCCAAACCTGCATGGACAAGTGACCACATGGCCAAATAGCAGACCAAAAATAGCATTTCTCATCTGAGACAAGAACCTCTGACAGTGCTTGACAAGTCCAAGCTGACAGAGACTCCATGGAGCTTATTACCACATGGGGCTGGGTGAGATCCACACTGCAATCTCATCCTTCCAAAGGCTTCCTGCTCATGCAGTGTACCCTCAGGATGGAAAGGGCTTCATGTGCATTGGAACGATTATTTCAACGACTCAAGACTACCTACAACTGGAGAACCTGGGGTTAACCATGCACATCCTTACCATTAAGCAATTAATAAGTGGCCCTGGAAGAGTTTCTAGCCCCCAAGCATTCTCCACCTTCATAGCTAAATACAGCCCAAACACAGCTGCCAGCTTGTCCAAGCAGCTACAGCAAGAACTCAGTTTTATTCCACTACTCCCTCCCATGCAACACCCTTCCATCATCTTAAATAATACAACCAAGAGTGGCACACAACATTTTAAGTTAAAAAAGATATGCTGCTTCAGTGCTGTGAGAGATGGAAAAAGCTTCTGCCCAAGTACAGAGCAGCTATAAATACCAACCCAAAGCTATCCCTGGCCCAGCCTTTGGAGGAACACAACTCTCCATTTCATCAAGTGTTAAAGATCCCCCAGGATTTCCAGATGGGTGGAAGATGATGCATCTCCAGTGATGAAAAACTGCAACCAGCCATGAGATTATAAAGCCCCTTTCTGTGCTCCTTCTGGAACAAGCTAATTGCAGGGAAATTCACATCAGCACCACAGGTACGACACTGATTAACAAGCTCAGGATTTAAAGATATATGGCAGAAGCAAAAATCATTGCAACTATTTCCTCCCTTATTTACATCTAGGTAAAATTCTCACTTTTCCAACTTGCCAAGACAAAAGGATGTTGTTTTCATGTATTTCCCCACCTAAAACAACTTAGAGGTGGCCACTCAGAGGAGGCTCAGGGGTGATCTCATTGCTGAAGGGAGGTTGTAGCCAGGTGGGGTTGGGCTCTTCTCCCAGGCAACCAACAACAGGACAAGAGGACACAGTCTCAAGTTGTGGCAAGAGAGGTTCAGGCTGGATGTTAGGAGGAAGTTCTTGCTAGAGACAGTGATTGGCATTGGAATGGGCTGCCCAGGGAGGTGGTGGAGTTGCCATCCCTGCAGGTGTTCAAGAGCAGACTGAACGAGGCACTTAGTGCCATGGTCTGATTGACTGAATAGGGCTGGTTGCTAGGCTGGGCTGGATGAGCCTGGAGGTCTCTTCCAACCTGGCCAATTCTAGGAAACTGATAGCAAAGTTAAAACCCCAAATTATCCTCAACCCATCCCTTAAACTGCAACCTTGCAAGCCAGTCCTGAAATAAAACATGATCCATTTTTAACCAGAGACTTAAAAAGCTTTAGAGTTTCAAACAGCTTGTCAGGGGTGCCAAAAGCTAACCAGCTTCCCAAAATTAAGGCAAAATCTGTATTTTCAAGTTATTGCATATCTATTTTTTCTGCAAATTAAAAAGACAGCTGGCTTTCAGATTTCTTTTCTGCAGAGAAAGCAACATGGGGTAGTTCTTTTAGCTGGATCCAAAGACTAAGAAGGAACTCATCCTGATTAGAGCTAGACCAGAACCAGTTCTCCTCAGTGCTGTCACTTCCCAGCTCAGGCTCTGCTCACTGAGGCACTTGCTGCAGCTCAGGGCAGGTTGGCACAACCAGGGGCTGCTGCTAGCAGGGAGAAACTGAGCAGGAGAGTTCCTGCTGAGGGCTAGGATGCAGAAAGGCTCTGCCTGAGACTTGCCCCTGTGCAGACCAAGGGCACTGCCACAGCTTGGGCCCCACCTTGGGGTGAAGGAAGTCAGAGGTGGCATCTGCAGGGAGAAGCAGACAGGACAGGTGACCCTCAACTGCCCAACAAAGGACTGCAGCCCATGGATGGCATCTTCAGGAGACAGCTGAGGGATCACCAGGGTCAAGCCTCTTCCTCCATGGTTGGTGTTTCAAGGTGGGCTCTGTCTGTTCTGCCTTTGATCCTGATTCCTGTGTTTCTGAACCCACTTCCAGAATCCAGCTCCTGAATCTGGTTCCCATCTGCTGCTGAGTCCAGTCTGGGACTTCCCCGGTACCTGCCACAGCATCAGTGGTGTCAGTGTTGCCATCACTGCCATCAGGGGTTTGGTTCCATACTGGTTTGTGTCTCTCCTCCTTTATTTCCTTGGATTGTTCTCACTTTCATCCCACCTGGGTTAGTTTCTTTCCCAAACCATCAGTCTCTCTCTCCTTCCTTTCTCTTCCCTTTGGGATGGCAGAGAGGTTCACATAGAGCCTCTGACACTCATCTGGTGGTCAGCCCAGCCCTGACAGTTGTAGAGAGGAAGAGTTGGGCTTGCTTGGACAATGCTCCATGGTGCAAGGGATTTCAGCCCACAGACAGCATCTTGAGGGGAAAGCTAAGGGGTCACCAGGGTCAAGCCTCTTCTTTCATGGTTGGTGTCCCAGATGGACTCTGTCTGTTCTGCCTTTGATCCTGGTCTGTGTGTTCCTGAATCCAGTTCCTGTTTACCACTGAGTCCAGCCTAGGACTCGCCCAGTGCCTGCCCCCAGCATCAGTGGTGTCACTGGTGACCACACTGCCATCAGGCACTGGGTTCCATATTGGTTTGTGTCTCTTTGTCTCTACTTCAGTGGATTGTTCTCATTTCCATCCCACCTGGTTTGGTTCCTTCCCAAGCCATCATAGAATGGTTTAGGTTGGAAGGGACCTCAAGGATCATATCAGTCTCTCTCCCTTTGGGAAAGCAGAGGAGTTCACAGAGAGCCTCTGGCACTCATCTGGCCAGGTCAGCTCTGCCCACGGACAGAACTCTGCCTTAAGCATGCAGTTAGTGCATCCCAAGCGAGCACTTGCACTCCAGACTAGATCCAGCACCATCTTCCCATTCCCAGGATTTCAAGAGTTAAAAGGAACACTGCAAATGTGTCAGACCGTGAGGCTGAGATTATAGAGCTGGGACAGATTCTTGTATGAGTAATCTGTTTTTCCAATATAACCTTAGATTTTCACCAGCTATTACAAGGGAGAGCTAATAAAACATGGTGGAGAAAAGAGGAGGCAACAGTAACCATACTCTGATCTTGTCAATAAAGCACTAAGAATTCAATTAAATCTAATGGAACAAAGCCCATTTCTGAAACACTAAGATTTTAGCCCATCAGAAGAAAATTACCATTTCCCAGCCTCATTCCCTCCATGCCCACAGGCTCTGATGGCACTTTCAGACAGCACCATTAATCCTGCCCGGCAGCACGGTGCACGATGACCCCGGCAGAGGGGGCTTGCTCCGGCGCTGGCTGAACCGGACAGCAGCAGAGGGAAGAGGCGAGGCAAGGCAGCCTGGCCCTAGGGCACACGTGGACAGTGATGCCTCTGTCGTGTGTGTGTCGTGTGTGTCGTCGTCGTCGTCCCCCCCCCGGCTAGAAACATGCCCAAACATCACCCTGTGCCCTTCAGCACCTTCCCATTCACAGCCTGTCCCCAGGCTGTTCTGCTGGCAGCACTGGAATGCAGTGCCATCAGGGCATCCCCCTGCCTGCTCACTGCTCCCTGGAGCCTGCCTCTTCCCTACACAATGACAGCTTCAGGATTCTACTGGTCCAGTAACTGAAGTCCTACCTTGTCAGTAATGTCACCATCAGTGCTCAGCATGAGTGTCACAACAGGCTGCCCTTGCTTTCCACTATGAAAGACAAGACCCTCTATCTCCTAGTCATAGACTCCCAGATTGGTTTAGGTGGGAAGGGACCTTTAAGTGTCACCTAGACCAATCCCCCTGCAGTCAGCAGGGACATCTGCAACTACAGCAGGTTGCTCCTAGCCTCAGACAACCTGACCTGGAATCATCCCAGGGATGGAGACATCTCCTACCTCTGGGCAACCTGGGCCAGTGTTTCATGACTCATTGTAAAACATTTCTTTCCTCTATCTAGTTTAAATCTCCCTCTTAGTTTCTAACCATCACCCCTTGTCCTGTCCCCTTCTCAAAACACTACTGCCAGCGTTCTGATCAGCCCCCTGAAGCACTGAAAGGCCAGCAGAAGGCCTCCCTGGAGCCTCCAGACTGAACAATCCCAGCTCTCTCAGTCTGGCCTCACAGCAGAGGGTTTCCAGCCCTCTGATCATTTCTGTGGCCCTCAGTAACACCATACCAACAGGGGACTTGATGCTTACGGCATCAAAAGTTTCTCTTAGTTCCTTCATCTTCAATTAAATCCATATCCTGCCTACAACACTCTTCCTACAGTTTGCCAAGAGCTGTCCCAGAGCTCCCCGAGGTTATGGCTTGTCAGAGAGCTCAAGTCCTTAGCTGCAGGATCACTTCTAATCCAAGTGGCACACTTCAACATTTCTCTTGAAGGAAAAGAGCTGAGAACTCTTTGCCTCCTTCCATGAAATTAAGCTCACTAGGCACAACAGAATTCTAAAGTTGCTTTTCCAAGAAGAATTCAGTGCTTAACTTCAAGTTCTTCTGCAGCTGGCCTCCTTCTGCTCCTGGGAAATCCTTGAGCCACACAGCTCGTGTGAAGTGCAGCTGAAGAAATGTTCTGCCCTTTTATAACTTTGCCTCACTTTTCAGCTCTGAGAAAGCTTCACTCCAGCACAGATCAGAAAGGGACCAGGCTGAATTGAGAGGCTCACACCCCTGCATTTGTAACCATGAAACACAATCAGAGTCCACAGGATTGCTGAGACCATTCTCTTACCTCAAACCTTATGCACAGGCTGCAGCTTTTGAAGTTTAAGCTTTTGGTTTTGGTCTCTCCTGTATAATTATCACATGATGGGACACAACAGGAAGAGCACAGCAGTGCCTTGGATCCTCACACCAGCACATGTGTACAGAAGCAATGAAATATGTTCATCAACACTCCAGGAGACCAGGAACAGCCTGGTCAGGCTGACACAAGAGGAAAAAAGTCCTCTAAGATCATCAAGCCCATCTGTTAACCCAGCACTGCCAGGTCACCACTACACCACATCCCTCAGCACCACATCTGCATGGCTTTACAATCCAAACCAAACAGCAGGTCGCCCAGGATCACAATGTCCAGGTAGGTTTGTTATTCCCTCTTGACCCTGGAGTCTCTAACCCCTCTCAGTGCCAAACACCTGTTAAGGAAGTGGTTCAGTTCCAAAATACCTCACAACAGCTCCAGAAGAGCTGACATTTCAGTGCATAACTGATCTTCAGGGCTTCCCATGAAGATAAAAGCCTACAAAGAGCTTAGTGTTTGGGGACTAAAACTGAGCAAGGTCAGTATTGCCTCTTCTACTACCCAGCAGAACTGCAGCAGCAGAAATCAATGTAGCAAAGGCTGTGAGGAAGCTGAAATCTGAGATGTTAACACCAGACATTTCCCCAGCCCTAAGTCTCTTCTGCAATCACAGCAGGATCTGTTCTGAGAAACACTTTGGTTGTCTCCACTACTCTGTTCAAAATTTACCTGATGAATCACAGAATGGCAAATGTTGGACTGGATAATTTCTATGGGTGCCTTCCAAACTCCCTGCCAGAACAGGGTCACTTAGGGCAGGTCACACAGGAACCAAAGCCAGGTGGTTTTGAAAGTCTCCAGCAAAAGAGACTGCAGAACCTCTCCAGGCAGCCTCCTCCAGGGCTCCAGCATCCTCACACCAAAGAGGATTCTCCTTATGTTCAGGTGGAACTTCCTTGTCCTGTCAGCAGGCACCACCAAAAAGAGCCTGGACCTTTCACCTTGACACTCACCCCTCAGCTATTTACAGACATGAATAAGATCTCCTCTCAGACTTCCCTTCTCAGGGCTAAACATCTGTGCTAGTGTGAGCCTAGCTGGGATACTGTGATGAGAGGAATTAGCTATAGGCCATGAAAAGAAAGCAATGGTGATGTCTGCTGCACTCAGAGGCTTGTTCAGATGTATAAGAACAAGTACACAAACATAGGTAACAGAGTCTCTCTGGGCTTTTGGGGCTACATGAACTCCCTCCCTAACTTGCTGCCTAATCTTTCTGCTTCCTAACCCCCCTGGCCAACCCTCCAAACTCACCTTGAGCGTAAGGCAAAGTCTGGGGTAAGGTAGAGGGGTGGGAAGAAGGTGGAAGGGTGGTTGGGAGCCCCTCCTGGGAGCTCTGCTGTGTTTCTGTACTGCTTTTTAACTGGTCTCTTTCTGTATATATTGCAAATACCTGCTTGTGTCTTGTGCTAAGCTGTAAATAGAAAGCTTCCATTTCCAGATCAACTCAGCTGGTCTGGGTGGCTTTTCTGATGTGTGCCAGGGACCCAAACCATCACATCTCACAGCATGTCTCAGTCCCTCCTCATAGATGTCCAAGACCCCAAATCATCCTCACAGATTCTGCTGGACTCTCTCCAAGTTTTCCCTACTCTAAGAAAAGCCAGAAGTCCAAAGCTCCCCCTCTACTCTGCTCTGCTGAGACCCCACCTGGAGTACTTCATCCAGTTCTAGAGCCCCCATTACAAGAAGGATGTGCAGATGCTGGAGTGTGTCCAGAGCAGGGCCAGGAGGATGCTCAGAGGGCTGCAGCAGCTCTGCTGTGAGCACAGACTGAAAGAGTTGGGGCTGTGCAGGCTGCAGAAGAGGAGGCTCCCAGGGGACCTTCTGGTGGCCTTCCAGGAGCTGAAGTGGGCTACAGAAAAGCTGGGGAGGGACTTTTGAGGCTGTCAGGGAGTGCCAGGAGTGGAGGGAATGAAGCAAAGCTGGAGGTGGGGAGATTGAGCCTCTCTGTGAGGAGGAAGTTGTTCAGGATTAAAGTGGTGAGACCCTGGAATGGGTTGCCCAGGGAGGTGGTTGAGGCCCCATCCCTGGAGGTGTTTAAGGGCAGGCTGGCTGAGGCTGTGGCCAGCCTGATCTGGGGTAGGGTGTCCCTGGGCATGGCAGGGGGCTTGGAATCATAGAATCAGTCAGGTTGGAAGGGACCACAAGGATCATCTAGTTCTAACCCCCCTACCATGGGCAACTAGATGATCCTTGTGGTCCCTTCCAGCCCTGACCGATTCTATGACTTTAAAGCACTAAGGCCCCAGGAATCTGACTTTAGGATACTTCATGAACTTATTTAATATTTAAAGTAAGTTGTAATTTATTCTTTCAGTGTAAAAATGAGGAAGACTTCAAAGCTGCACTTCCATTGATTTAGGAGAGAGCTCTACCATCACTCATCCAGAAGCGCTCTTCTCCCTTCTTTGTTTTTACCCCCAGCCAATGAGCTGTTATGAAGAAGCATGCTCACTACAATTGTGTACCCTCTCCATCTTCTTCTTGCCAGGCTGGAAGAAAAAAAATTTTAATTTTCTCTGATGAGACAAGTTATCTATTGTCCTAATCATCTTCATAACCTCTGTCTACATTCATTCATCTTTTTTTATTATGGTAACTAAAGCGCTCCTTACTCCAAATAGAGGCATTATTAATCCTATTTTCCTGTCTCCTGCTGAAGAGAAATGGTGCTCTGCAACTAGAAGCCCACTGCTGCCACCAGGCACACAGATGCTGCCAGCTGCTGATCACCCCACTGCTGACCAACACACAGATTCTCCTCTCTGATTTTGTCCCTCCACTGCAAAAGGCAGACAAGGGCCTGTGCTAGTTTGGAAGAGACCTCAAAGCTCATCCAGTCCAACCTAGCACCCAGCCCTGGCCAATCAACCAGACCATGGCACTAAGTGTCCCAGCCAGCCTTGGCTTCAACACCTCCAGGGATGGTGACTCCACCACCTCCCTGGGCAGCCCATTCCAATGCCAATCACTCTCTCTGACAACAACTTCCTCCTAACATCCAGCCTAGACCTGCCCTGGCACAACTTGAGACTGTGTCCCCCTTGTTCTATTGCTTGGTGACCTCCTCTGCACCCACTAACAATTCCAGGTCCTCCTTCTGCTGGAGGCCCCAGAACTGCAGGTGATGTGAATGGCTTCTACTGGAAGCCACTCCAGTAAAAAACCAGAGGCATTTAGCACATCGTGGGATGACTTCCTCAACATGTGTGCTAGTGTGAGCCCAGCTGGGATACTTTGGTGAGAGGAATTAGCTGGTAGGCTGTGAAAGGGAAACAGTGGTGATGTCTGCTGCACTCAGAGGCTTGCTGAGATGTATAAGAACAAGAAAACATTGATAAAGCAGCTGTTTGCTCTCTATCTTTGGGGATGCACTTCTCTCTCTCTAAACCTAACCTGCTGCCTGACTAATCCTTCTGCTTCCTAACCCCCCTGGCCGACCCTCCAAACTCACCTTGAATGTAAGGCAAAGTCTGGGGTAAGGTGAAGGGGTGAGAAGAAGGTGGAAGGGTGGTTGGGAGCCCCTCCTGGGAGCTCTGGTTTCTGGGAGGGCTGCTGTGTTTCTGTATTGCTTTTTAACTGGTGTATTTCTGTCTACAGCTGTAACTATCTGTTTGTGCTAAGCTGTAATTATAAAGCTTGATCCAACTGAGTCTAGTCTGGGTGATTTTCTTAAGTGGGGAGGGGGCAGGCAACATCCAAACCACCACAGGGCCTCAGCACCTGGCAGTTTTGCTCCACACACGCAGAGGCTTTGTGGTGCACCTCCCTCAGGTCTCCACCAGTTCATTCATTGAAAACACTTCTGAAGTGCAGAGACTGGAACACAGAATTCTTTAGACTGCCAAAGACCTTGGAGATCACCAAGCCCAGCTGCTAACTCAGCACTGCCAACCCCACTGCAGAACCACAGCCCTCAGCACCGCACCTCCATGGCTTTCAACCCCTCTGAGGATGAGGACTTCACCATGCCCTGGGCAGCTTGTTCAAGGGCTTCACAGCCCTGTTGGGGAAAAAATAGTTCCCAGTGTCCAACCTAAACCTTCCCTGATGCAACTTGAGGCTGCTTCCTCTCATCCTGTCACTGAGCTGCTCCTTGCAGGAGCACAGCCCTACAAACACGTACGCTGCCTTCCTGCTGTTATCAGCACTCTCCCCTGGGCTTTGGCAGCAGTAAACCTGCTCTCTGCTCTATCTCATTTTTCACCATTTGCTTCTAATTTCCTCTAAAGGTTTGGGTTTTCTCATTTCATTATAGAGAGCTGCTCTGCTAAACATGGCAGAACACTGGCACCATGACAGAGCACAGGTTCTTTTCTCCCCAGCAGCCCAGCCCTGCTGCAACTGCATCTCTGGTGGTGGACACTAGCCTCAGAATCCCAGCACGGTGTGGGTTGGAAGTGACCTCTGGGGAGATCATACAGTCCAACTGCCCTCCTAAAGCAGGGGCACCCACAGCAGCTTGCCCAGGATCACACAGTCCAGGTGGGTTTGGAATCTCCCCACAGAAGGAAACTCCACAACCTCTCTGGGCAGCCTGCTGCAGGGCTCACACCAAAGTTTTCTTTCATGTGTCATGCTCAGTCAAATGGCTCAAGCCCAACCATTATCTACTCAACTTAAGGAAGCAAACACAGCTCTCCTCTCTATGCACAAACAGCAAAAAGGGAGGAAGAAGTGAAGCAACATTAAGATAGGAAGTTATTTCACTCCAGCACCTCTCAGCTATGAGTTCCACCTCCCCTCTCAAAGATGAAGAGAGCAAAGAGGTTTTGACATCAAGTCTGTGTGTAGGCTCAAAATCAAACAGGGATCAAGAAACAAGTGAAAGGTCATCCTGAAGGTTGTTTTTCTCCTCCTCAGCTTCTTGCTGCAATATGCTAACACAAATTCAGCTAATGGAAATTCCCAATCCCGAGGACTGAGTGCAGCTCCCTTGCTCTCCAATATCACCCTGAGTCACTTGAAGGTACTCACAGCTCTGAGCAGCAATCAAGCAAGCACCAAGAACTAAAGGCTTCAGGACAAAGGGGTCTCTTTTGCTGTTGGTTGCTGTCGTTAAATTAAGCCAACTCAATTAGCCCCTCATATTGCCTCCTCCTTACGTTGATCTTTCTCTGGTCTGTCAACCAGGCTCATCCAGAACTTAAGACCCATTTTCAACTAATATTTCATCACTGGGTAACTTCAGCTACAAACAAGTAATTAATGCTAATGAGTTCTCTTCTTTTGCAGCAGCAGCAGCAGCCATCACCATTAATACCAGTTGACTGGGTTTCACTGAGGCATAGAAAAGGCTCACAACTGGAAGAATGATAAAAGATTTATGAGCAGCAATATTTACTTTAGAGTAAGCCAGCAGGTCCTCTCCAAAAAAGTAAGAGAAAAAAAATGATAAAAACCAACAGTAGTGGAGGAAGAAGCCTGAAATATTTAATCAAGGTCCTTGCATTCTGTTTGTTGCTGTTTGCATTTTGCATATTCAAGACACCAGGCTCTGTCAAGTCAACAATCAGCTCTTCCTCCCACAATGATACTTTGTATGCACTCAAATGTTGAAGTTATTGACATATTGGAGATGTGATTCCATAACGTTTACAGGCAAGGGGAGGGGGGAAGTTTACTTCTTAGCCTAGACTGAGCTTTAAATGCTCTTTGAAGAATCAGGTCCTTGTGCTTCTCTTCTCAGAATCATAGAAACAACCAGGTTGGAAGAGACCTCCAAGCTCATCCAGCCCAGCTTAGCAACCAGCCCTATTCAGTCAACCAGACCATGGCACTAAGTGCCTCGTTCAGTCTGCTCTTGAACACCTCCAGGGATGGCAACTCCACCACCTCCCTGGGCAGCCCATTCCCATGGCAAATCACCCTCTCTGTGCACTCCAATTGTGTGAGTCATCCCACCACATTTCTGTGATGGTGACATCATGTTTTCCTCTTGTACCAAGGCTTCCAGCTCCTCCTGTTTGTAACCCGTACTGCATGCATTAGCATACATACACCGCAGCTGGGCTGACATCTCTACGTGGGACACCCAATTTCCAGATCTGCCCAGTTCATCCTATTTAATCCTCAAGAAAGCCAGGAAGACTACAAGATCTACACAAGAAGCATCAAGTCATGAGAAATAACAGCAAAAGGGAAATGGGAGCAGCTCCACTTACTCTGAGAGCCCAGAGTTGTACAACCCATCAGGCACAGCTCTTACCTTGCTTGCGGACATCCTCCACGGCCGCCACCAGCTCCTCCTTCAAGAACTGGCTCTCCTTTGCTATTTTGTCTCCTTTCTCCAGGAAATTCTCTGTTGCTTGTTCAACTGAAGCAGCCAAAACATGAGCCTTTTTGGAACGCCCTCGTTTTTTGTTAGAGGGGCCCTTGTTGCTGGTGTTCACCAGCGTTGTTACCTACGGGCGTGGATGGAGGAGGGAAAAAACACAACACACAGAACAAAAACAACTCATGAAGCAAGTGAGAAGTTTATCAACTCAACAGCAAGGCAAACTGTTATTTTCTAGACAGTCTGTCAATACCTGTACTATTGCCAGCTGCAAAGGTTAACCCTGAACAAGTGTTTGTCATTATAAACCTATCTAAACAGCTTATCAGTAGCAGACCTGAAAAACCTGATTTTGAGGATGGAGATCCAGTTGTGCTTTTGATAAACTGCTGTCTCAGTAACAGGCCAGAGCTGTTTGGCACCACATAAAAAGAAACCAAAGTTGGGATAATTAATTTGGGATAGTTCTGCAGGCATAAAGGATCCCAAACGAGGCTGCAGTCATTATCTACAGGACTCTAGCAAGGCAGTGCCTATTCAGGCCAGAGCAGGTCTACAGCCAACAGACTGAATGCAAGCAAAGGACTTCCTGTGGCTCATTATTTCCCTAACACAACCCAAACTGAACTCTCACACTCCCTCCTGCAACAAACAAACACTTCCAAGTTTCGTGTTTTAGACTGAAGCCCTGCTAGGAAATGGTCATTAGCAGCCAGATGACTACCAGCTTCTTCTCCCTTCGCCCAGGATCGGTTCCTTTCAATCAGACACCACAAAATACACACACTTCCATTTGCCTTTTTCTCACCCCCCCTCTCCTTTTGTTCAGTCTAAGCTACTTGAAAGGGACATTAAATTACAGCATTAAAAGTATGACTCCTCTGGAAAGCCCAAGGACCACTGACAAAGGTCCTGAGAGCTGAATCCATCTTCTCAGAAGGTTGATTCAGGGAGGCAAAGCCATCAGCTGGGAGTAACCCTGGTGGTTAATGGGAGGCATCTGTACTGGGCAGTTCAGTTCATGTGCTACACAAAGACAAGCTGCAACAAGGCAACTTACTCTTCTTCTCTCTCTCTTTGCCAGCCACTTTCTTCCTAAAATTTAGCAATGTCAGAAGAGCTACTTGAGAAGTAGGTTACAGACACTGCCAGAAAGGTCCCATAAAGAAGTCTGCCCAGTTCCATTTACCAGATCAGGGCAATTTCTCATAAGGACAGACTGCCACAGTAACTCCTGCTAAAAAAGCTATGCAGAAGGTGATCCAGCTGCCTATCACAGAATCAAGCAGGTTGGAAGAGACTTCCCCAAGCTCATCCAGCCCAACCTAGCAGCCAGCCCTAGACAATCAACTAGACCATGGCACTAAGTGCCCCAGCCAGGCTTTGCTTCAACACCTCCAGGCACAGTGACTCAGCCCATTCCAATGCCAATCACTCTCTCTGCCAACAACTTCCTCTTAACATCCAGCCTAGACCTCCCTTGCCACAACTTGACACTGTGTCCCCTTCTTCTGCTGCTGGTTGTCTGGCAGAAGAGACCAAACTGCACCAGGCTACAGCCTCCCTTCAGGTAGTTGTAGACAGCAATGAAGTCTGCCCTGAGCCTCCTCTGCTGCAGGCTGCACACCCCCAGCTCCCTCAGCCTCTCCTCACAGGGCTGTGCTCCAGGCCCCTCCCCAGCCTTGCTGCCCTTCTCTCAACACCTTCCAGCACCTCAACATCTCTCTGCAATGGAGGAGCCCAGAACTGGACACAGCACTCAACGTGTGTGCTGAGCAGTGCTGAGCACAGGGGCAGAAGAACCTCCCTTGTCCTGCTGCCCACACTGCTCCTGAGCCAGCCCAGGATGCCATTGGCTCTGCTGCCCACCTGGGCACTCTGCTGCCTCCTCTTCAGCTACTGTCTCCCAGCACTCTCAGGTCCCTCTCTGCCTGGCTGCTCTCAGCCACTCTGGCCCCAGCCTGTAGTGCTGCTTGGGGTTGTTGTGGCCAAAGTGTAGAACCCTGCACTTGGCCTTCTTCAATCTCCTCCCCTTAGCCTTTGCCCACCCATCCAGCCTGGCCAGGTCCTTCTGCAGGTCTCTCCTCCCCTCCAACAGATCCATCACCACAGGTAATCAGCCTTATGAATGTTTTATTTGTCCCACTTTTTCCTTCCTACCTGTGTAACAAGAGGCTCAAGTAGCCTTTCAACTGCCAGCGTTCTGATCTCCAAGCTTTTGGGGTCCCATTTGAAGTTCACGTTGCCTGCAGTAACAGCAGTCATTTCTAGAAGAAGAAAAGAACTGTAAGAACACAAGTATTGCTTAATTAATGCTGGGTTGGTTTTTTTAATGATCAAATAGTGGATATAAATCACACAACGTGCTCATCTGCTGTAAATTCAGGTTACAGTGTCTCCAGAAACATCAGGTTTGCTGGAACCGGTGATGGTTTCAACAGTTGCTTGCTATAATACCTGAGCTCTATGTTCTGGCTAGAAAATAAAACCAAACAAAATCACACCAAGATCACAGAGTCACAGAATGGGTTGGAAGTGACCTCCAAAGGTCATCTAGTCTAACCCTCCCTCCAGTTAGCAGGGACATCCTTCACTAGATCAGGTTGCTCAGAGCTTTGTTAAACCTGACCTTGAACAGCTCCATGGACGGGACCTCAATTACCTCCCTAGGCAACCTTTTGCATTACTTCACCATCCTGAGGGTGCAGAACTTGTTCCTAACATCATTCTCATTCAAACATCATTCTCTCATTTCAAAGCATTGTCCCTCATCCCATCCCTGCAGGCCTTTGCAAACAGTCCCTCTGCAGCCCCCTTCAGGTACTGGGAGGCTGCTCTAAGGTCTCCCTGCAGTCTTCTCTTCTTCAGGCTGAACACCTCCACCTCCCTCAGCCTGTCTCCATAGTAGAGGTGTCCCAGCCCTCTGATCATCTCTGTAGCCCTCCAGTGGATCCTCTCCACCAGGTCTATGTCCTTCCTGCATCGAGGGCTCCAGAGCTGGACATAGCACTCCAGGTGAGATCTTCCCAGAGTAAAGTGGCAGAATCACCTCTGCCTGGCTGCTGGCCACATTTCTGTCCAAAAGCCAAACTATTTCCTCAGAGCAATGACAACACAGGAGGTGTTTATCAGTGGTCCCCAGGCAATGAACATTACCCTCACAAGTAATGGGGGCCTCAACCCACAAAGCTGGAAGCTGAGCAAATGACCTCATTCCATCTTCTGCTGCCTTCACCCAGGGATTCACTGGTTGGGAGGACCTTAAAGACCATCCAGTTCCAATCCCCCTGCCATGGGCAGGGACATATTCCACCAGCTCAGACTGCTCAAGACCTCATCCAATCTGGCCTTCGACAGCTCCAGAAAAGGGACATCCACGACCTCTCTGGGCAACCTGCTCCAGTGTCTCATCACCCTCACTGGAAACAATTTCTAACCTGCAGTCTAAATCTGCTTTCCTCAAGCTTCAGCTCATTCCCTCTCATCCTATCACTACAATCCACTGCAAGAAGTCCCTTTCCTGCTTCCTTGTAGGCCTCCTTCAGGTACTGGAATGGGCAGCCTGTGCTCCCAGACCAGCTCTGAGATGCAGCCCAAGGTCTAGGGGAGCAGAAGGGAACACCTTGACTGCAGCAGCACCAGAACGCTGTCAGGTCTCTCAGTTCCACCACAAGGCACTACCCGAAGTGCTCTCTTAAACCAGGAGCCAGGTTCTAACTCAACTCATTCAACCTGCCCCTTCACCCAATCCACCCCAAGGTAAAATAGTGGATGGAAAGCCTCATGAAGCCAGAAGATCCAGCTGGTTCACATTCAACTGCTCCCATATCTACTACATTTCTCTTTCAACATTTACATAGGAGGAAAAAGATTTGCATGAAGAGATCTGTTAAAAGCTGTCACTGAGTCATTCCTTCCTGTTACAGTTGGATATTGACACCCCAATGGAACAGCAAATATGACTATGGGGAAAGGTTACTCCAGCTACAGAAGACAACTCTGCTTCTGAAACAAGTAGTCTAAAAGAAATACTAACAATAAACTACAACAGATCATTGCCAGGGACAGAGGCACTGAGTGCAGCCTCAGCAAGTTTGCTGCCCACACCAAGCTGTGTGGTACAGTAGCCAGGCAGGAGGGCAGGGATCCATCCAGAGGGAGCTGGGCAGGCTGCAGAGGTGGGCACAAGCCAAGCTCAGGAGGTTCAACAAGACCAAGTGCAAGGTCCTGCAGCTGGGTCAAGGCAATGCCAAGCACAAATACAGGCTGGGCAGTGAGTGGCTGGAGAGCAGCCCTGAGGAGAAGGACCTGGGAGTGCTGCTGGANGGATCTGAAGGGGGCTACAAAAAGGCTGGGGAGGGACATTTTAGGCTGTCAGGGAGTAACAGGACTGGGGGGAATGGAGTGAAGCTGGAGATGAGTAGATTCAGCCTGGAGGTGAGGGGAGGTGAGGAGGAAGTTGTTGAGCATGAGAATGGGGAGAGGCTGGAATGGGTTGCCCAGGGAGGTGGCTGAGGCCCCATCCCTGCAGGTGTTTAAGGCCAGGCTGGATGAAGCTCTAGCCAGCCTGATGTGGGACAGGGTGTGCCTGCCCATGGCAGAGGGGCTGGAACTGAGTGATCCTTGAGGTCCCTTCCAACACTGACAATTCTGTGATTCCAGCTCCTCTCCTTGCTCAAGAGTCAAGATAAAGACTAAAGCTGTGCTTGTAACTTTAGCTTTTAAAAAGTCACGAGGAGAAACATTTCCAGAGCCCCTCTACCCCTTTTTTCCCAAACACCTACAGCTGAAGGCTATTTTGAAGCTCATTAGGCACTATTTTTAATCTCTCTGGACAGGGCATTGTCTCTGCATGGTGTCTCAGCAGCCAGATTGCTCTGACAGCACCAGATGTCCCCGAGCCTCCAGTGTGACATCCCATTATGTTGAAGGAGGAAGAGGCAAGCTACTAATTTTGGTGGCTAATGTCATTTTTGACACATACCAACAGCCAGCCCCTCTGTACAGACGCTGACAGCACAACAGCCCAGGCAGGGAAGCTTCCTGCCCACTCAGGAAGGAAGGAGGACAGGCTACAAGAGTGGGGCTCTGCAGCCTGGAGAAGGCTTTGAGGAGACCTTGGAGTGGCCTTCCAGTATCTGAAGGGGGCTACAAGAAGGCTAGGAAGGGACTACAGACAAGGTCTTGGAATGACAGCATGAGGAGTAGGAATGGGTTTGAAGTGGCAGAGGGGAGATTGAAACTGGGTGTTAGGAAGAAAATCTTTGCAGGGAGAGTGGTGAGACACTGGCACAGGTTGAGGGTGGTGAGACACTGGCACAGGTTGCCCAGGGAGGTTGTGGAGCAGAGAAGCACAGAATGTGATCAAAGATCACATTCTGTGCTTCTCTGCTCCACAACCTCCCTGGAGGTGCTCAAGGCCAGGCTGGATGAGGCCTTGAGCGACCTGTTCTAGTGGGAGGTGCTGGAACTGGCTGAGCTTTGAGGTCCCTTCCAACCTAAACCATTCTATGATTCTAAGAATCAAATCTCTCTGGCACTCCAGCAGCTCAGGCTCAGAGGGCATAAAGAAGTCAGGGTTTTTGCATCACCTCCACCTTCCTGCCAGGCTGATGCCAAGACATCACACCAGCTGCCTGACACCACAGACACCATGCAGCAGACCAAGCTCTCCCTACGCTACCAAACCCCACATCTTTGCCCTGCAAAGCCTGCAGGCTGTGACACATTGAAGCACAACTTTGCAAGGTAGAAAGCAGGAATATTCACCTAATCTGCAAGGTGAATAAATATGTGAAGTGTGAGTGCCAGGAGGATGGAGCCAGGATCTTCTCAGTGATGCCCCATGACAGGACAAGGGGCAATGGGTGGGAGGTGAAGCACTGGAGGTTTCATTTAAACATTTTTTTCCCTGTGAGGTTGATAAACACTAGAACAGGCTGCCCAGGAGGGTTCTGGAGTCTCCCTCTCTGGAGATATTTAAAACCCACCTGGATGTGTTCCTGTGTGGTCTGGTATAGGAGATTGTGCTCTGGCATCGGGGTTGGACTGGATGAGCTTTGCAGGTCCCCTTCCAGCCCCTGACAGTCTGTCATTCTGTACTCAGCTGCCCACTTAACACCTATGCACCAAATGCCCACACTGGAAAGCTGAAAGCCTAAAGCTGTGGGTGCTTAGTGCCATGGTTTAGTTGATTAGATGGTGTTGGGTAACAGGTTGGACTTGGTGAACTGAAAGGTCTTTTCCCAACCTGGTTAACTCTGTGCTCTGTAGAGCACAAGAGAATGGCTGAGACTGATTCATGCTAGCAGATAGCTAACATTTCTGATGGTTTTAAATCAAAAAGCTTGAAGGTGCTGCAGGGTCCTGCAGCAGAAAGCATGGGGAGGGACTTCTGACAAGGGCTTGTAGCAAGAGGATGAGGGACAATGGCTTTGAGGTGGGAGAGAGGAGATTAAGCAGAAATTATTTCCAGTGAAGATAAGACAAGACACTGGCACAGGTTGCAGAGCACAGAATCACCCAGTGTGATCAAAGACACATTGGGTGATTCTGTGCTCCACAACCTCCCTGGAGATGCTCAAGGCCAGGCTGGATGAGGCCTTGAGCAGCCTGGGCTAGTGGAAGGTGTTCCTGTCCATGGCAGGGGAGGTGGAACTGGATCATAGAATCAGACAGGGTTGGAAGGGACCACAAGGACCATCTAGTTCCAACCCCCCTGCCATGGGCAGGGACACCCTAGCCTAGATCAGCCTGGCCAGAGCCTCACCCAGCCTGGCAAATGGATGATCTTTCAAGGTCCCATTCTATGATTCCATGTCAGGCTGCAGCACCAGACCCTTCAGGGACACCCTACAGGAGGGTGGAAGGTGACCATTTTCTCCTCCTCACCCTGCCTCTGGTATGTATCACTAAGCCCTGTAAACTCATCAAGCATCCTGCTCTCCTCATCATCCCTTCTTTTCTCTTGCTGCTCCAGCTTTGCACTGGCTTGTACCAAAGACTAGACTCTAGTACAGGGCAAGCTGTGAGAAGTCCTCAACCCTTGGCAACATCCTCAGCAAGGAACGTCACTGGTTGCTTCCCTCCTGATAAGCTTAGTGGGGATGCTTCCTACGTAAGCAAGCAAGAAAAAAAACACCCTGAAAGGCTTCATGGATTCTGAGAAACACACCCAGGGCTCTGGAAAGCCCATTAGGTTTCCAGGTAAAAGCTGTTGCCAGCTATTTACTGCTGCTCTGCCTCTGGCAGCAGCACAGCACAGGGTGAGAAGATACATTAATTGTATGCGTAGGATAATGAGGGCAATTCATCTGCAGCCACCTCTGCGTGCTCCCTCACCACCCAGCCCCAAGTAATGGACTAGAAAACCACTCAGCAGCAACTTCAGCAGAGTTTATCCATGAAGAGGAAGTCGATATCAGCTGCACTGTCTGGCAGCAACAACTTGAGCAGCATTTGTGCCTTGTAGTAAAGATGTTCACATAGAATCAGTCAGGGATGGAAGGGACCCCAAGGACCATCTAGTTCCAACCCCCCTGCCATGGGCAGGGACACATCTCACCCCTGAATTCAGCATCTCGCCCCTGAATTCAGCATCTCGCCCCTGAATTCAGCATCTCACCCCTGAATTCAGCATCTCACCCCTGAATTCAGCATCTCCCCCCTGAATTCAGCATCGCCTCTATTTTATATCTTACCCCAAAATTTAGCATCTTATCTCCATTTGACATCTCACCCCAAAATTTAGCATCCCACCCCAAAACACAGCATCCTACTTCAATTTACATCTTATCTCAGTTTTATATCTCACCCCAAAATTTAGCATCTCATCTCCATTTTATATCCCACCCCAAAATTTAGCATCCCATCTCCATTTTATATCTCACCCCAAAATTTAGCATCTCACCTCAACTTACATCTTACCTCCACTGGGAAGAAGAGAGGAGCAGGTGAGAGTATCCAAACATGCATGGTGGGGAGGGTGTAAGGGATAAAAGGACAACTTTATCAGCCCGAGGAGAAGGCTCCAGGGAGACACAATAGCAGCCTTCCAATACCTGAAGGAGTCTACAAGAAGGATGCAGAGGGACTGTTTGCAAAGGCTTGCAGTGATAGGATGAGGGACAATGGTTTGAAATAAGAGCAGATTTAGACTGGATGTTAGGAACAAGTTCTGCATCATGAGGGTGGTGGAACACTACAACAGGTTGCCCAGAGAGGTAGCTGAGGCCTCATCCCTGGAGATATTCGAGGTCAGACAAGGCACTGAGCAACTTGATCTCACAGAGGATGTCCCTGCTGCCTGCAAGGGGGTTGGACTGGGTGATCTTTGGAAGTCCCTTCCCACCCAAACCATTCCATGAGTCTAACTGCAAGAACTCCTCCTCATAAGAACACTCCAATTCTCTGGAACTTGTCTTCTTCCTATGACTGCTCAAGCTCTCACATCCCTGGTAACAGACAGCAAAGCAAGCCAGAGGATAATGTAGCAGAGCACTCCATCATTGGCCCTTGGAGAGCACACACAGGACACTTCCATGACACCTGCAGTAACTGCAGCAGCTCGTGAAGAAGCATCACCTATTGGGAGGTGGACCCAAGGCCAGTGCAGTGCTGCTCTCAGTTGACAGAATCACAGCAGCCTTACAGTTGGAAAAGGCACTGAAGATCAGAGAGTCTGATCACTAACTCACTCTATAAAGGCTGTCCCTCGGCACCACATCTCTGCTGCTTTCAAACATCTCCAGGGATGGGGATTCAACCTCCTCCCTGAGTAGCCTGTTCCAGTCTTTGTGAACCCTTTCAGTCAAGAAGTTTCTTCTAACATCAAGCCTAAATCTCCCCTTGAGGCCATTTCCTCTCATCTTATCACTTGTTCCTTGGGAGAAGAGAACAATCACCTTGCCCCAACCCCCTTTCAGGGAGCTGTACAGAGCAATAAGCTTTCCTCTCTGCCTCCTCTTCTCCAGGATGAACAACCTCAGTTCCCTCAGCTGCTCCTTGTAAGACCTGCTCTCCAGACCCTTCAGCAGCTTCACTGCCCTTCTCTGGACCTTCTCCAGCCCCTCAACATCATTCGGTAGTGAAGGCCTCAAATATGAACCATGGACTCAGGTGCAGCCTTTCCTGGTCCTCCTGGCCACATCACTGCTGATCCAGGCCAGGATGCTGGTGGCCTTCTTGCCCTCCCTGGGCACATTCTGGCTCATCTTCAGCTGGCTATCAACTAACACCCCCAGGTCTTTCTCTTCTGGGCAACTTTCCAGTCACTCTTCCCCAAGCCTGGAGCATTCATGGAGTTGTGACTGAAAGAGATGACACAGAAAGAGGTCCTCCACACCACAGACCTACCATGCACAGGGCAAGCACTCAAACCAGGAATCTCAAGGCCCAAAGGGCACAGAGCAGGCAGCGGAAGGGAGCAAGCGACACTGAATCCGAAGTGCTGGCAGACACAGAAAGCCACCAGTGCACGAGGAGCTGTGGCTGCCCAGCCTGTGGTTTCATAAGCAGCAGAAAAGCTGCTTAAAACCCAACATTCATCCTCCCACACCCCTTTAGGAACTCAATCTCATCTTCACATCACACCCCCTCGGTATTGGCACAGCCTTCCTTCCCCATGGCTGAGTGATTAACCAGATGGGGAAGAGCTGATCCGAGTGGAAGGAAGGAATCCATTTCTGCAGGGTGGGCTGAGATGCCCATCTGGCTCACCATGCCACCACGGATACCACTGTGAGCAGAACTGACAGAGGCAAGAGGAGATGGCTGCATCAGCTGGCACCATCAGCAGAGCTTTTCAAGTGGAAACATGGGGCAAAGTCAGATGTCACAACTGAGTTGAACCTGGTGCCACCGAGAACAAGCAGAGCTGCTGCAGAGAGCAGGATGTGTCCCACTGCATCTAATGCTCAGCCGCACGAAGCTCCAACCTTACCCCATGCCCACAGCCTGGCACAGTAACTGCAGACCCTTTGGTGCTGCTCACTACTATTGTAGATGGTTCAAGAGTGCTACAGCTATATCTTTGCTTGAGCTAAGTGTGCTTGCAAGGACAGGAGGGTGGGGAAAGAAGAGGAGTTTAAAGTCAAGTCGCTTCCAGCTCGCCCTGATGCCTCAAGAACCTTCCCAATTCCCAGCCAACAAGCAGCTCCACAAGCAGAGCCATCCCAGGACCATCTGACTCTTGCTTCATACAAACAACCAAGAGCTCAGAAACAGCTAAAGCTTAAGAGGAAGTTTGTGCTACACTTTAAGCAAACACTGCCACAGTCCTACTGCTGCTCTCCCTGCCACACACCTGCTGGGAGAGGCACCCACCCATGTGGTGAATCACTTGATGGAATTAAAAGGGCCTCAGAGTAAGCCAGGAGCTGTCAAAAGTACCTTGCCAGGTTATTGCCCTGAAGGAGAAAGTGGGACTGCAGCAGCAGTGCCATAAGCTCTGCCCCAAGCCCACACCCCTGGACAGGTCCCAGCCCTGTTCAGGAGAGCCAGGGCACAGAGCTGAGCAAAGTCCCACACCACACTGCAGGTGATGGGTACAATGCTCTTTGCACAGCCACAACTACAGGCCATAGTGTTTTCAAAAACTGGTACTTCAAGGCTCTAAGAAGGCCTTCAGATGCCTACTTCCAGAACACAGGCATGCAAATCATTTCTAGACTTTGGGAAGCACAGGAATGCAGCTCTGCAGCTTCTTCCCAGAAGTGTCCTGAGGGCACCACAGGCATTCCCAAAAAGCCCATGAAGGGCACCATTTCAGCAGCAAGCTCTGCACCCCAACAGCATCATGGAAGGACCCAGTGCTCATGGTCCTGTTTTTCCAGGCTGCACTCCCACACACCCCCAGAGGCAGTGCTGGCTCTGCCTCAGGCACTACTAAGCCTGCACACATTCACCCTGCTCTGTGCCAGGAGATCCTGCACCTCCCAGACTCTGAACTACAGCAAATCTCTCCTGATTGCACAGTGGAAGACTAACTACCCATTTCTTCTGCTGCCACCACCTTGTGCTACCTGAGGAGTCTTTCACATGCCATCTTCTATCAGTCTTCAATTCCCAAGTACCCTGGCAGGCTGCTTTCCACAAGCTTTCAGCTACACTCGCTGCACTCTTGGTTTCCCAGGGAAGATGACATTCAAACTGGTCTCACAAGCACAGCATGGGGCTGACCTGGGCCAGGCTCACAGACCACACACTGGATTTGAGCATTATGCTATCCAAAAACTGACAAAAGAGCATAGCACAGAACATTTTATACCAAGGAAGACACTCTCCATGTTAACATCCTTTCTGCTGCCCACCTGGTAGGTCCCCTTTTTGTGCAGCTGATTGTGCCCAGGCATAGAAGAAGAGAAAACAGGCTTAAGCTGTGCCAGGAGAAATTTAGAATGGATAAGAGGACAAATTTATTTCCTGAAAGAGTGGTCAGGCATTGGAATAGGTTGCCCAGGGAGGTGGAGGAGTCACCATCTTCAGGGGTGTTCAAGAAGCATGTGGATGTAGTGCTTCAGGATACAGTTTAGTGGTCAGGGTAGTTGGATTACGGTTGGACTTGATCTTAGGAGGTCTTTTCCAACCTCAACAATTTTATGTCTGCATTATTTTGCAGCTTGATTCCTTCTCTCATAGCTCTTTGGGTAGTCACAGCCAATTTGAAGGCAAATCCTGTCCCCTGCCATGCTTACTGCGGCTCTGGGTACTCTGTGCAATGTCATGAGAGCAGCCCTTATTCCATCACCCAAGTCATGAGGATGACACATGGTGGGGTTCATGGCAAAGACTCAGCTTCAACTTCCAGCTCCACCACTGCCTAGAACGGTTGGATCAGATGAGCCTTGGAGCCTATTCCAACCTGGCATTCCCTGTGATTCTCTAAATGCTTCTGCCACACTCAGTAAGCAGCCAGGCCAGAAGAAGAAATTCTGGTTCAGATCAGCCTGCTTCTCATTGCTCCAGCTCTGGTTTTGGATGCTTTTCCCTCCATTGCTCTTGTGCAGAAGGCCTGTAGAGAGGCATCTGAAAGCACTCAGCAGAAAGACTTGCACAGGCACTACTACCAAATTAACACTTCTCCACTCCTCTGTTCAGCAGATCCTCAGGCCTGGCTGAATTCAGATGCAAGCTTTGTAGCTGTCCCTACCACCAGCGAGGTTTACAACTCTTCTTCTCCACACCAGCATAACCTCCTGCCTGTTACTGAAGCCTGCAGCATGCCACAGAGAGCCTGTCACCTTCTGCAAGCACAACCCAGCCACCAGGATGTGCTCTCACATGAAAGCAAGCACAGGGCACAGTGCCAGATGAAGCACCACCACGCACACCAAAGCGGCGCTTGCTGCCTTCCACAGCCTCCCAACTGCTGCAAGACCACAGATCCAAGTCACTCATCTCAGGGCCACAAAGAGGATCCAGAGGCTGCCACACCTCTGCTATGAAGATAGGCTAAGGGAACTGGGATTGTTCAGCTTGGAGAATAGAAGATTCTGGAGGGGCCTTAGAGCTGCCTTCAATACCTGGAGGGATCCTACAGGAAGGCTGTAGAGGGACCTTAGAGCTGCCTTCAATACCTGGAGGGATCCTACAGGAAGGCTGTGGAGGGACCTTAGAGCTGCCTTCAATACCTGGAGGGATCCTACAGGAAGGCTGTGGAGGGACCTTAGAGCTGCCTTCAATACCTGGAGGGATCCCACAGGATGGCTGTGGAGGGACCTTAGAGCTGCCTTCAATACCTGGAGGGATCCCACAGGATGGCTGTGGA
>WAAF01002383.1:33867-79341 GCA_013400475.1 Tricholaema leucomelas
ATCCTACAGGAAGGCTGTAGAGGGACCTTAGAGCTGCCTTCAATACCTGGAGGGATCCTACAGGAAGGCTGTAGAGGGACCTTAGAGCTGCCTTCAATACCTGGAGGGATCCTACAGGAAGGCTGTAGAGGGACCTTAGAGCTGCCTTCAATACCTGGAGGGATCCTACAGGATGGCTGTAGAGGGACTTTTTTACAAGTGTCCACTGATAGCACAAGGGAAAATGGATTTTAACTGAAAGAATACATTTATATTGGCTCTTAAAAAGAAATTCTTCACCACAAGGGTGGCAAGGCTCTGAAGTGGATTGCCCAGAGGTTGTGAATGTCCCCTCTCTGGAGATGTTGAAGGCCAGACTGGATAGGGCCTTGAGTAACCTGGTCTAGTTGAGAGGCATCCTTGCCCATGGCAGGGAGGTTGGGTTAGATGCTCTCTAAGGTCTCTCCCAGCCTAGCCCATTCTCTGATCTCCATTCCAAACGCAGGGATGCACTCCAGCACTAGGCTTCCACCCCTGCCTATTGTCAAGAGGACAAGTAGCACACTCTGCACAAGCAGCTTCACAGTAGTGTTCCTGGAACCGCAGCACTGATCTCCCAACCACAGACAAGCCAGCTTTTGGAGCCACAAGTGCCAACAGGGGCCTCTTGCCTTCAGTTATATAAGCATTAGGCTTGGAGTGTTTTCTTTTTGCCAGGACTGTTTCGCCTCAAAGGAGCTAGAAAGGAAGCACACAGCAAGCCAAACGACAGCAAGCAGAGGCAGTTAGTGGTTTATTTATGTCCCACTAAGGCTCCAGTTCATGGATGACATCCTGAAAGAATGCAAGCACCAAACTGCCACTCACAGCCAGTTAAGTGTCCAGATGAATATCCTACTATGTCCCAACAAGCATCCAATTTACTGCCGCATGGTTTGCAGCGACCAAAATTCAAGCTACACGAAGAAGACTGAGAGGGGACAGAGGAATTGAGTGCACCCTCAGCAAGTTTGCAGATGACACCAAGCTGTGTGGCGCAGCTGACTTGCTGGAGGGCAGGGATGCCATCCAGAGGGACCTGGACAGGCTGCAGAGGTGGGCCCAGGCCAACCTCATGACGTTTAACAAGGCCAAGTATAAGGTCCTGCACCTGGGTCGGGGCAACCCCAGGCACAGATCCAGGTTGGGTGGGGAATGGCTGAGAGCAGCCCTGAGGAGAAGGACCTGGGGGTCTGGGGTGGTGAAAAGCTCAACATGAGTCTGCAGTGTGCACATGCAGCCCAGACAGCAACCCTGTGCTGGGCTGCATCAAGAGCAGTGTGGGCAGCAGGGCAAGGGAGGGGATTCTGCCCCTTTACTCTGCTCTCCTCAGACCCCACCTGGACTCCTGTGTGCAGTTCTGGAGCCCCCAACACAAGAAGGACATGGAACTGCTGGAGCCAGTCCAGAGGAGAGCCACGAAGATGCTCAGAGGGCTGCAGCAGCTCTGCTCTGAGGACAGGCTGAGAGAGTTGGGGCTCTGCAGCCTGGAGAAGAGAAGGCTTCGAGGAGACCTTAGAGTGGCTTTCCAGTATCTGAAGGGAGCCTACAGGAAGGCTGGGGAGGGACTATTGACAAGGTCTGGTAATGTCAGGACGAGGGGGAATGGGTTTAAGCTGGAAGAGGGGAGATTTAGACTGGATGTTAGGAGGAAGTTCTTTACAGTGAGGGTGGTGAGACACTGGAACAGGTTGCCCAGGGAGGTTGTGGATGCTTCCTCCCTGGAGGTGTTTAAGGCCAGGCTGGATGAGGCCTTGAGCAGCCTGCTCTAGTGGGAGGTGTCCCTGCCTATGGCAGGGGGTTGGAGCTGGATGATCCTTGAGGTCCCTTCCAACCTAAACCATTCTATGATTCTATGACACTGCTTTAGAGGGTACACACTTCCCTTCTGGAAAAGAGAATCTCCTGCACAACTAAGGTTGATTTCACCAGGAGAGGACATGTCACAAAGCAGGGAGCTATTACTATCAGTAAGAAACCCACTTCCCAATCAACAGTATTGGTGCATTTTCTGTATACAACCACAACAGAAGAGAATCTTTCACTGATTTTGAAAGACAGCTTCCAAACCCAGAATAATTAACCACCAGGTAATTGCTGCACTTAGGTGTGTGTTCTTTGGATCAGAGCTGTCACACTCCAGCCACCCAGTGTGGCAACACACTTGCATTTAAACAAGAAGCAACAACTTTCAACTAAGTTATCCCTGTAGCAATGGTGACTTTCAACTCCAGAATCCCAGCCCTATAGTCTCATTTCTCACATTCAGGTGAACAGGGATATGGCAAAACAAGGGGGCTCAGCCTGGAGAGGGGACAGAAGAGCTCAGGTGAGATACATGTATAGCTACGTTTCAGTATCTGAAAGGGAACTACAGGAAGGCTGGGGAGGGCCTGCTCAGAAGGGCTTGGAGCGATAGGACAAAGGGCAATGGTTTGAAACTGGAGCAGGAGAGATTTAGGTTGGACATCAGAAGAAAGTGCTGCACAATGAGGGTGATCAGAGACAGGAACAGCTTGCCCAGAGATGCAATTGAGGCCTCATCCCTGTAGACATGCAAGATCAGACTCAATGTGGCCCTGAGCAGCCTGATCCAGTTGGTGGTGTCCCTGCTGACTGCAGGGGGGTTGGAAAAGATGCCCTTTGAGGGTCCCTTCCAACCCAATACAACCCGTGAACATAAGTCTGCTGGACCACTTTGATTCCACTACTGAGAACTCTTCCAACCTCAGTGTTTCTTCCCACCTCAGAGGCAGAAAATTGCCTAAAGCTTCCCTAAAATCATTGGGAAAGAACAGAAGTGGCTTACAGCCACTCTCAGAACCACAGGATGCATTTCAGACCCTAGGGTTACAGTCACTGAAGAAGATACAGTCACTGAAGATGTAATAACTAGGCTGTGGCTACAGAGCACAGCTCTTCAAACTCCAAACTACACCAGCACAGCTTCCAATTACCAACCTGCAGTCAGCAATGAATGCAAGGGGCAAAACTCAATTTGTTAAGAGGTTGCCACAAGCATTCCTCAAATAAGGAAAAAAAAATACCCCAACTTTGTTATGAATTAGCCTAGTTTATCTGCTGGCACAAGAACTTGCCACTGCTGCAAAAGCAGTTCTTGCTTAGCTCTGCAAAAACCCCACTGATGGCTGGCAATAAAAAGAAAAGGAAACCTGGCTATTTGAGTGCTGAGGATCAGAATGAAATCTGCAATAAAAAGTGCCATTTAAGCTAGAGAGTCAGAAATAACCAGAATCTGACCCTGCTCCAACTGCATTTTCATTCCTAAATTGATATGTTGTTATGCAACACCCTCCCCCTGCTTTTAGCTGACCGCATCTTCCAAATCCAGCCCTTCACTTGAAAGCAGGCAGAAGCACACAAATACTGGAACAGTCTGAGCTGAACTATGTGCTATAAAAAAGAGAGACACTCCTATAATTAAGGGTTTGATGAGACAATTTGCTTAAGCAGAAGTGGACAGTCTTGCATTAGGAGAGATGCAATACCATGGTCTCCCAACTGCACGCCCAGCCTGTGTAACAAAACCCCACAGTGCTACACCAGAGGAGAGTCTGTCACAGATTCTTCCACTTCTGAAAGCTACTAAGACAGCAGTACACATTGAGCAAGTGAGAACGTGAGGGTAAAGATCCTCATCAAGGGTCAAGGCTGGGCCAGCCATTAGACAAGTGCCCAGAGGCTCTCTGTGAAGCCCTCTGCCTTCCCGAAGGGGAAAAAGGGAGACTGGAGGTACTTTAATGACAATAAGAACAATAAAATGCAGCAGATACAAATAGACAAAACCCAATATTGAACCAAACACCCTGATAACAACTGGTCACTGTCATTGCTGTTGCCGTGGCAGAAGTCCCAGACAAGACTCAGCAGCAGATGGGGAACCAGATTCAGGAACTCGTGGACCAAGACCAAAGGTAGAACAGAAACAGTCCTCCTGGGACAAGGACCAATGAAGCAGAGAAAAAGAGAAGCAAAGTGCCTGACCCTGGCAATCCCTCAGCTTTCTCCTGAAGATGAGGTCTATGGGGCAGAATCCCTTGTTGGTCAGTTCAGAGTCACCTGAACTGTCCACTCTGCCCCACAGGTGCAGCCTTTTACTCTGCACCTCCATACAGTACACAAGATTTAACAGGGACCTCTGCAGCCTTGGCAGAACTCTTCCCACCAGCGGAATCACTGCTAGAAGCAGCCCTTGGCTCTGAAAACCTGCCCTGAACTGCTGCAGAAAGTGCCTCAGCAAGCAGAGCCTGAGCTGAGAAGTCAAACCTCTGAATAGAATCAGTTTTAACTCAAAGCAGGACAACTCTTCAAAGTAAGTTTTGTTACTGAAAGTTTCTAGAAGTCATTTAGAATTCCTTTTTCAGTCACTCCCTTAGACTCAGGAACACTGTCAGTCTTACCTAAGCATTAGGAAGCAATAAAACTCACAAGCAGTAAGGGGAACAATTTCACTCGGTGCCCACAGCAGCATCTCACAGCTACAAACAATGGTCTGGTTTCACAAGAAGAGCTGCACCACCACTGCACACCCCCAGCCAGCTCTCAACTCACAGCTCCACCAACACACTCTGGGAGAGAAGGAAAAAAAAACACTGCCACAAATGGCAGGGAGAAAAGTGAAGATGAAGGTAATGCAGAAGTGTTGTCATGAGGAGTTTAGCAGGCTCTGAGTGACTGCAGTTATCTGGAAGAACATGCAAGGTAGGATGCTCTAGCACACACCTTGGGAAAAGGGCCTGGTGGACAACAGGAGGATCGTGAGCCAGGAATGTGGCTTTGTGGCCAAGAAGGCCAATGGCAACCTGGGGTGAATTAAGGGAGCACAGCCGCTAGGTCAAGGCCATGTCTGGAGTACTGCATCCAGTTCTGAGCACCCCACTTCAAGGAGGACAGGGGCTTGCTGGAGAGGGTACAGAAAAGGGCTGCAAAGATGCTGAGGGGACTGGAACAGCTCTGTGATGAGGAAAGACTGAAAATTGGGGCTGCTTAGTTTGGAAAAGAGCAGAGTGAGGGGCAATGTCATCAATGCTGATCAATACTTCAAGGCTGGGTGTCAGGATGGGGTTAGGCTTTTTTCAGTGGTGCCCAGTGAGAAGGGGTAACAGACCCAAACTGGAACATAAGAAGTTTCATCTCAACATTAAGAACAACTTCTTTAAGGGTGATGGAGCCCTGGAGCAAGCTGCCCTCAGAGATGGTGGCATCTCCACCTCTGGAGACATTCCAAACCTGCCTAGATGTGTTCCTGTATGACTTTTCAAGGTGAATGTGCCTTGGCAAGAGGGTTGGACCTGATCTCCAGGGCTGCCTTCTAACCCCTATCATTCTGTGATGTCCTCTCCCCACCAAATGCAGACAAGGCTGCAGACACTGAGAAGAGGGCAGAGACTAACAAGAACTCTGCAGCTTCTCCAGGATAGCAAACAAGCACTAATAAAAACACACTGGTGTGCCTCATCTTTGGATACTTACCAGAGCTACCTGCAAAGCCACAACCACCTCCTGTCAAGTACCAACATGCTAAGGGGACACAGTGGGGCATGGGAACCACAGCTAACCACAGCTGCCTGGGCAGGAATCCTCTTTGGTCATTGCTGTGGCACATGGATCACAGAATGGTAGAGACAGAGAGGGATCTCCAGAGATCGAGTCCATCCCTCTTGCCAAAGCAGGATCACCCAGGCCAGGTGACACAGAACACATCCAAGCAGGTTTGGAACCTCTCCAGAGATGAAGACTCCACATCCTCCCTGGGCAGCCTGTTCCAGGGTTCCAGCACCTTCAAACTAAAGAAGTTTCTTCTCATTTTGAGGTGGAACTTGCTGTGCTCCAGCTCACACTCACTGGATGATCAATTAAAGCAACTTCTGGTTAACCACCACCAGTGTCATGGGACCCACCCACGTTCCATAAAAGCAACAGGAAGGAACCGGAAGGTTGGAGAGGAAGGAGTCATTGCTTGGCTCACCCTGGTGGAAACACAGGGCTTTTCAGCTTGGAACACAGCCACTCACTGCGTGGAACCCAGCTTGTATCCCATTCATTTTCTCTCCCCTCACCCCCAGGAACAGGAAACATGACAAAGCCACCACACACACACCCCAAAAAAGACCAAACAGATGAGCCAAGAAATCCCCTTCTGCTGGCTCTGCACCAACACCCAGCCTCTGGTTCTGCTGAACACTGTGGCTCTCACACTGCCTTTTCCCTGGGCCCACCATAATGTTCTGTTAAACACCACCACATTGTCTTCACCAACTCCTGCAAACTAAGCAAAGCAGCTTAAAACACCTGATGCTAAAGTACTGATGCCTACAGACCAGAAATTAATCCTTCCTTGAGGTTATATGCACAGCTCCTTTGCATTATTCTGGTTAGCTACAAATAAACCTTCTGTAGTTTGGAGTTGGGGTTTCTGCTAGTATTTATTGCATCTTTGATCTCCCTCAGTGGAGAGGGGAAGGGGAAAAAAAGCACCCACACAATGATATTACACTCTTCACTGTACCAGTGGAGAGTGCCAGGGGGCATTTAGAATGGATACTGAGGTTGGACTAGATAATGTCTAGAGGCCCCTTCCAACCCCTAACATTCTGAGGTTAGTAGAAATGTCTGTACTGCAAGAGTGGTCAGGCATTGGAATAGGCTGCCCAGGGAGGTGGTGGAGTCCCCATCCCTGAAGGTGTACAAGAAGTGTAGACATGGCTGGATCGGTTAAAGGTTGGACTTGATGACCTTCCTCATCAAGAAGTCTGGAGATGACAGCAAGCTAGGAGCAGGTGTGGAGCTGTTGCAGGATAGGAGAGCCTTGCAGAGGGACCTGCACAGGCTGGATGGGTGGGCAGAGGCCAACAGGATGAGATCGAACAAGGCCCAGTGCAGGGTTCTACACTTTGGCCACAACAACCCCAAGCAGCACTACAGGCTGGGGACAGAATGACTGAGAGCAGCCAGGCAGAGAGGGACCTGAGGGTACTGGTAGAGAGGAGCTGAAGAGGAGGCAGCAGTGTGCCCAGGTGGGCAGTAGAGCCAATGGCATCCTGGGCTGGCTCAGGAGCAGTGCGGGCAGCAGGACAAGGGAGGTTCTTCTGCCCCTGTGCTCAGCACTGCTCAGCTCACACCTTGAGTGCTGTGTCCAGTTCTGGGCTACTCAATTCAAGAGAGATGCTGAGGTGCTGGAAGGGCAGCAAGGCTGGGGAGGGGCCTGGAGCACAGCCCTGTGAGGNGGGCTGGAACTTAGGGCCTCAGACAAGGGTTAGACTAGCAAGTTGATAGGAACAGAACAACCAAAACCTCTTGATGAGAGTCATGAAGTGCAACAAGGGCAAGTGTAGAGTCCTACACCTGGGGAAAAATAACCCCCTGCACCAGTACAGGTGAGGTGGTGACCTGGAAAGCAGCTCTGCAGAGGAGGACTTGGGAGTGCTGGGGTAAAACAAGTTCACCATAAGCCAGCAATGTGCCCTCTTGGCCAGGAAGGTGAACAGGGTCAGTGTGTTAAGAAGAGCGTGGCCAGCAGATTAAAGGAGGCTCTCCCCCTCTGCCCTAGTGAGGCCACACCTGCAACACTGGGTCCAGCTCAAGAGAGACAGGGAACTACTGGACAGAACCCAGAGGATGCTACAAAGCTGCTGAGGGGCCTGGAGCATCTCTGTGAGGGGGAAAGGCTGAGAGGTCTGGGACTGAGAGCCTGGAGAAAAGCATCCTAAGAAGAAATATTCTCAATACTCAGCAAGAGGTAAAAGGTGAGGGGCAGGAGGATGGGGCCAAACTCTTGTCAGTGGAGCCCAGTGATGGGACAAGGGACAACAGGCACAAACTGGAAGACAGGAGGTTTCAGAACAAACTTCCTCCGTGTGAAGGTGCTGGGAGCCCTGGAGCAGGCTGCCCAGAAAGGCTGGAGTCTCCTTCTCTGGAGAGACTCCAAACCCACTGATCCTAAGCAAGCTGCTGTGAGTGCCCTGCTTTAGCAGGGGGGCTGGACTGGATGATCTCCAGAGGTCCCTTCCAGTCCCTTAGTATACTGAAATTCCATGAGCCAGGATGCTAGGCTGGATGGGCCTTTCAGCTTCACTACTCAGATCACAAAGTCCCCTGTGCATCACTTCAGGTCACTGTTCAACTTTCCATCCTGAAAAATGAAATTATTTATTCATTTAGAAGATGCTCAGGCTCTGAAACACCTGGACATCAGGCATGGCTTGAGACTAACTTGATAGTAAATTCTACATGAGTTTTATATGAGACTTGTCACCTGAACACATGTCCAGAGTCCATCATGAATTATCCAAGATCATGAACAACTCTTCAACAAGACTCAGTGGCTCTTTAAGCCATGCTGAAGGAAATTAGGGTTGCAAGGATATCCTAGAAGCACACACTCAAAGAGCAAGCAAGTGAAGCCCAGGCAGCTTATGCATCTTGATTAGCTGTGTTCACACACAGCAACGGCTGCTTGCACCTTCTTGCTTCTCAGCCTACCACCAGCTCTGTCCTCTTCTATTCAGCTACAGCACTTCCAAATTTGTTCCTCTAGTCAATTAAGAAAACCATTTACCCATCTGGGGCTCCAGCTGAAGATGTCAAGAGCACTTTACAAAGATGAATGCTGACCTGCTCGGTGTTAGGTAGGTTAAACACCGTTTTATAGGCACACAGCTCAGCCTTGTTTACATGAAAAATTAAGCTGACCCTTTTGGCTACATAAAGCTATATTGCTACTGCAACCCCTGTGCAGACCATTTATTAAAGTGGATCTTCAGGGCTCGGTTGGAACCACCCTGAAAGAGCCATGGGAAGCCCTAGGTCTGCAGAGATGTTACCAATGAAAGCAACCAGAACAAAAACAGAGAACAAGCACTCTGTGAACCCTAGGGGAGTGGGAAAAGGAGGGAAAGGGGGAGGAAAAACCCCTTCATGTGCAATCAAGTTCCTGACATCATATATTCTTACTAGTTTATTAACTGAAAAGAATCACAGCTATAATATCCTTCACATCAGGAATGGGCTGGCCAGAGAGGTTGTGGAGTCTCCTTCTCTGGACACGCTCCTGTGTCACCTGCTCTAGGCAATCCTGTCCTGACAGGGGGCTCAACAAGATCACAGAATCAAACAGGTTGGAAGAGACCTCCAAGACCATCCAGCCCAACCTAGCACCCAGCCCTAGCCAATCAACCAGACCATGGCACTAAGTGCCCCAGCCAGGCTTGGCTTCAAAACCTCCAGGCACGGCCACTCCACCACCTCCCTGGGCAGCCCATTCCAATGCCAATCACTCTCTCTGACAACAACTTCCTCCTCACATCCAGCCTAGACCTGCCCTGACACAGCTTCAGGCTGCGTCCTCTTCTTCTATCCCTGGCTGCCTGGCAGCAGAGCCCAACCCCACCTGGCTACAGCCTCCCTGCAGGCAGCTGCAGACAGCAATGAGCTCTGCCCTGAGCCTCCTCTGCTGCAGGCTGCACACCCCCAGCTCCCTCAGCCTCTCCTCACAGGGCTGTGCTCCAGGCCCCTCCCCAGCCTTGCTGCCCTTNCCCTGTTAAATTTCATCCCCCTGGCCTCTGCCCACCCATCCAGCCTGGTCAGGTCCCTCTGCAGGGCTCTCCTACCCTCCAACAGATCAACATCTGCTCCTAGATGATCTTTTGAGGTCCCTTCCAACACCCAACATTCTGTGATTCTGTGGTCTGCATTTCCATCCACAGGTGCCTGAACTCAAAGCCTTTCAAAAGGGATTCTCAGGCAGCTCAGTGAGTAACCAAGTGGTTGTCTTGTAAGGTAGAAGTTTAATAGAAAAAAAAATGGGGGAGAATTTCCCTCTGCAACCTGTGCTGGGTTAGATCTGCCCATTTAATCATTCCCATCACTTCCTAAGGCACAGGGAAAAGGTTACTGCTCTCCAGTCCCACCAGAGCTGTTTGTAAGCTCATGTCAAAGGACTAGCAGATGTTTGCAGTAGTCCACCTGAGATTAACCAACAAAACCATATAAACAGGTTCAGAGAAAAGGTAGCTGGCTCTTTAAATATGACAGCCAAGGAGGCATTATGAATCATATTTATGTATCAGCTTTGCCAACAGAAGAGTGTACACTAACCCATGGTGCTCACACCCATTCTCACTCCGACTGGAAGATAACCACCCTCAGTCTTCCAAGGAGAAAGGTCCCTACTGGTAGTTGCACAGACTGCATTCCTCTGCAACTCCTTCACCTCCACAAGTCCATCTGCACCCACCTCTGTTTGTGGCCCAGCAGGTCACCCTCAACCTTCTCCTTCTTCCCTCCTCCAGCAAGCCTGCTGCTGTACAATTTTGTGGCAGGCTCTATTTTAAGTCTCATATGCTGGATTAAAATAGTACAGAGTTAAAAGTAGTAATTAGCAAACATCTGCACTTTCTCTACAGCTGCAACTCTGCTGTTTAACCAGCACATGAGCTGCAAACTCACTCCAGATTAGCTGTAGCACTGACTCAGGGTGAACTCCCACAGCAGGGAGGGATCCAGCTCCTCAAGGTTATATACACTGAAATTTCACAGAGTCACAGAATGGTTTGGCTTGGAAGGAACATTAAAGATTACCCAGTTCCAAATCCCCTGCCATAGGCAGGGACACCTTCCACTAGCCCAGGCTGCTCAACCTGACCTTGAACACCACTAGGGAGTGGGAATCCACAGCCTCCCTGGGCAACCTGTTCCAGTGTCTCACCACCCTCACTGGAAAGAATTTCTTCCTCATCTTCAGTCTCAACCTCCCATCTTCCAGCTCAAAGCCATTATCCCTCATCCCATCACTACAAGCCCTTGCCAACAGTCCCTCTTCAGCAACCCTGTAGCCTCCTCCAGGTGCTGGAAGGCTGCTCCAAGTCCTCCCCTGAATCTTCTCTTCTCCAGACTGAACAACCCCAATTGTCTCAGCCTGTCCCCATAGGTGAGGTTCTCCAGCCTTCTGATCATCTTAGAATCAATCAGATTGGAAGAGACCTCCAAGCTCATCCAGTCCAACCTAGCACTCAGCCCTAGCCAATCAACCAGGTGAGACAACTCCACCACCTCCCTGGGCAGCCCATTCCAATGCCAATCACTCTCTCTGACGACAACTTCCTCCTAACATCCAGCCTAGAGCTCCCCCAGCACAGCTTGAGGCTGTGTCCCCCTTGTTCTGTTGCTTGGTGACCTCCTCTGGACCTACTCCAACAATTCCAGGTCCTCCTTCTGCTGGAGGCCCCAGAACTGCAGGTGATGTGAATGGCTTCTACTGGAAGCCACTCCAGTAAAAAAACAGAGGCATTTAGCACATCGTGGGATGACTTTCTCAACATGTGTGCTAGTGTGAGCCCAGCTGGGATACTTTGGTGAGAGGAATTAGCTGGTAGGCTGTGAAAGGGAAACAGTGGTGATGTCTGCTGCACTCAGAGGCTTGCTGGGATGTGCAAGGACAAGAACACAAACAGAGGTAACAGAGTCTCTCTCTGGGCTTTTGGGGCTACATGAACTCCTCCCTCCCTAACTTGCTGCCTGACTAATCCTTCTGCTTCCTAACCCCCCTGGCCGACCCTCCAAACTCACCTTGAATGTAAGGCAAAGTCTGGGGTAAGGTGAAGGGGTGAGAAGAAGGTGGAAGGGTGGTTGGGAGCCCCTCCTGGGGGCTCTGGTTTCTGGGAGGGCTGCTGTGTTTATTGCTTTTTAACTGGTGTATTTCTGTCTATAGCTGTAACTATCTGCTTGTAACTTGTGCTAAGCTGTAAATATAAAGCTTCAATTTCCAGATCGACTGAGCTAGTCTGGGTGGCTTAAGTGTGCAGGGGTGGGTAGCACCCAAACCATCACAACAGCCCACACATGTCTCAGTCCTTCCTCGTAGATGTCCAAGACCCCAAATCATGCTGGGGACTCTGGTTTCTGGGAGGGCTGTTGTGTTTCTGTCTTGCTTTTTAATAGATATTTCTGTCTATAGCTGTAACTATCTGCTTGTATCTTGTGCTAAGCTGTAAATACAAAGCTTCATCCTTTCAATTTACAACAGCTGCATCTAGTCTGGGTGATTTTCTTATGTGTGGGGGTGGGCAGATAACACCCAAACCATCATCATCCTTTCAATTTACAACAGCTGCATCTAGTCTGGGTGATTTTCTTAAGTGTGGGGGTTGGCAGGTAACACCCAAACCATCACAACATGGCACTGGCCTAACAACATCATCCTTACCCTCTTACTGATCTTGATTCCTTTAGTGTCCAGCAGAGCCAAGAGACATCAGTAAGCCTGGACACAACAAATCCTTGCACAGACATACAGCCCACCTGCCTTCCTATCCACCTACGAGTAGCCTTGTTTTGCTGCTAAACATTTAACTAATTCTCTGCATAAGAAAAGCAATTTAGCATCCAAATAGTGGATATATTCATTCCAAGGAAGCCTTAAGCCCCAGCTAAAGCACATTTCCAGCTCGAGTATTTCCACTGATGTCAATTCCTTCCTAAGATCACTTTCTCCATCTTACAGCTGCAGCAGGCAGATATTCACACTGCTGCAAAAGAAAAACCACCACAAATTACTTTCCTATTACATCTTTCAGTTCACTCTATCAGACCAATGGAGGCCCCACAAAGAAGCTGCACATTAATGTCTGCTATTACCCCTTGTCAGCACAGAAATGCTGATGCTTCACAAAGCTTGGGAATTTATTGTGGGTAAATATTTACGTTGGGATTTTAAATCATGGGTTTGGAGTGGGATTTCTAATCCCTGCCTGCTGTGCTTCCCCCCCTGCCACCTTGCGTAAACTTTTAATCTCTGATGCAGAAGCCTATTATTAGAGCTGGCTGATAAAATCCAAAGGCTAGAGGCATGCTGTTTAGTATAGAAAAGGTTAGGGCAACAGGTTTGAGAACACCTAACAAACCTTTGTCGTTTTTCTCTTAAGAGAAAAAAAAAACCAACTCCACCAACCCACATTTCCTTGATGCCTCAAAAAACAGTTTCTCTGTAAATAAAGTGACTCAACACAAAGCTATGCCCTTTTAAAACAAAGTTGCAGTTCAGTAGGGAGAAACAAGTCCTGTGTGGCGGCAGCTGTGTGCTGCAGCAGATAGGCTGGGGGGCAGGGATGCTATCCAGAGGCACCTGGACAGGCTGCAGAGGTGGGCACAAGCCAACCCCAGGAGGTTCAACAAGACCAAGTGCAAGGCCCTGCAGCTGGGTGGAGGCAATGCCAAGCACAAATGCAGGCTGGGCAGTGAGTGGCTGGAGAGCAGCCCTGAGGAGAGAGACTTGGGGGTGCTGCTGGAGGAGAAGCTCAACAGGAGCCAGCAGTGTGCACTTGCAGCCCAGAAAGCCAAGCAGAGCCTGGGCTGCAGCAGCAGAAGCGTGGCCAGCAGGGCCAGGGAGGCGATTCTCCTCCTCTGCTGTNCGCCATGAGGACGTTGATCAGCATTACAGTGGTGAGAGGCTGGAATGGGTTGCCGAGGGAGGTTGTTGAGGCCCCATGGCTGGAGGTGTTTAAGGCCAGGCTGATGTAGGGTAGGGTGTCCCTGTCCATGGCAGGGGGGTTGGAACTAGATGATCCTTGTGGACCCTTCCAATCCTGACTGATTCTATGATACACTTAGACCTGGCCTTAACACTCCAAGACAGACCAAGGGGTAGCTAAAAGACTCAATGGACAGCAAACTGGGCTTCACCTCCCTTTAAACACAAACCTGCTTACAAACCAACTTGAGGAGAAAAACAACCCACCACACACAACACCCCACAGCCTGTAGCTGGGCTTGAAAGCACTGCAAGCCTACTCTTAGTCAGGCCTGAGGACGCGGGTTAGCAAATGGGTGCAACTGCCTGCCAGAGCCTCTCTCACCTCCTCCCTTCCCCACTCCCAGGGCAGGAAAACCGCAGGAAACCAGCACCAGGAGCGCCTCAGCACAAACTCCAGCGCAAAAACAAAAGACAAAGTAAAGCAACAACACCACGCAAAAAAAAAAGAAGGGTGGGGGTTGAGGGGGAAAGAGCTCCCAGACTAGTTCAATACAGATAACCCAGACAGTGCCTTAGGTCACAGCTCCGACCGCTGCAATGAGGACAGGGTCATGGAGGCTCGGACCCCAGGCTGGGTGGGTGCGAACGATCGATCTTTCTCGCCACAAAATACTCAGCCGCCTCCTGGGCAGGGCAGGCCGAGGGCAGACAGAGAGAGAATGAGCCCTGATCACACCCAGCTCCTCAGTGAACTTTCCTGCCAACTTTCAGCCCGGAGGATCCCACGTGTCGCAGCAGCAGGAGCGATGGGTGAATCAAAGCCGGCCGACACCCACTGCGCGCCGACCTCCCCCCATCTGCAGGCGGCGGGGACAAGGGTCATGCCCAAAGCGGCGGCTGAGAGCGAATACCTGCCCTGCTTCTTCGGCTGTAAAAAGTAGCAGGAAGCTTCTCGTCAGCGAAGGAGCAGCGCTCGCCTTGCTGCGCGCTACCAGACTAGAGGTGGGGGCCAGAAAACGTGCCAGAGCCAAGCTAAGGCGAGGAGGCGGCGGGGAGCGCCCAGCCAGCACAGGCTGAGGGGTGAGCGTTCAAGCAGGAACACCGACCCGGGCAGGGAGCGTGCTCACCTCGGCTGCACCGCCCCCAGCAACTCGGGGGGAGCGAGAGGAGAAGGAGGAGGGCAGCGGGGCCAGCACTAACTCCCGGTGTTACCCGGGCCCTCGGCCGGAGAGTGGCGCCGGGGCGGCCCCGCCGGGCTCTGCCCGGTTGCGCGGGGAGGAGCCTCTCGGCACAGCCCCGCTGCCACCGAAACTTCTCCAAGAGCCGGGCTCGCCTGCCTCACTTCCTCCAGAAAATACCGCGCCCCGACGCAAAACACAGCCGGCTGCCCCCGCACCCCGCACCGGCCTGGCCCAGCGCGGCCTCCGAGCCGGCCCAGGCCCACGCCCCGGAGGCGGCAGCGGCGCGGCCCGGCCCGCTCCTCACCGCAGCGCTCCGCTCTGCCGCCTCCCTTCGCAGAGCCGGCGGCCGGCAGGACCCAGCCCGCCCCCCCGCGCCAAACTTTCCAAGTGCCAGAGACCGGACCGACCACCCCGCAACTTTACCGGGAAGCTGCAGGATCACCTCTCCGCCGGCCGCCCGCCTCGCCCCGGCCGCTTTGTCTGTCTCTCTCTCTCCCGACACCGCTCCCGTCCCGCGGAGCAAATGGGCTCTTCCGGGCGCCTCCCCCGCCCGGCCCGGCCCGGCCGCTCTTCCCGGCACCGCCCGCCGCGCCGCCCCCGCGCCCTTCGCGGCACCGCCCGCCCGCAGGTGAGGGCGGGAAGCCGCCCACCGGGGGGCCGTGGGCCCCGCAGGCGAACGGGAGGGCTCCCCAGAGTCAGCCTGTCCTGGGCAGATCCCCACGGCGTGGGCAGCAGGGCTTAGGGAGGGGACTCTGCCCCACTGCTCTGCTCAGACCCCCACTGCAGTGCTGGGGCCAGCTCTGGAGTCCTCAGCACAGCACAGACAGGGACTTGTTGGAGCAGGGCCAGAGGTCACAGCAATGCTGGCAGGGCTGGCAGGGCTCTGCTGTGAGGTCAGGCTGGGAGAGTTGGGGGTGTTCAGCCTGGAGAAGAGAAGGCTCCAGGGAGACCTTCTGGTGGCCTTGCAGTGCTTCAAGAGGCTGATCAGAAAGCTGGGGACAGAGAGAGTTTTAGCAAGCCCTGTCGTGACAGGACAAGGGGCAATGGTTTGAACTAAAAGAGGAAGATTTAGACTGGAGAAAAAGAAGAAATGTTTGACACTGAGGGTGGTGAGAGCCTGTCCCAGGTTGCCCTGAAGGGTGGGAAATGCCCCATCCCTGGAACCATTCCAGGTCAGGTTGTTTGGGGCTGTCAGCAACCTACCCTAGTCACAGATGTCCCTGCTGACTGCAGGGGGGGGGGGGCGACGGGACTAGATGGCATTTAAAGGTCCCTTCCCATAGGAACCATTCTGTGATACTTGGTGGGTTTGAAGGAGGTGGAATCACAGCTTGTTGCCTCTTGGGTTTTGCAAATTGGTGTTTCGATTTGAAAACTTAAAGTCCATCAACCTCCTTGAGAGCTTTGAGGCAAAGCCTCATTTTCATGCCTCTGTGTGCTAGTGTGAGCCCAGCTGGGATACTTTGGTGAGAGGAATTAGCTGGTAGGCTGTGAAAGGGAAACAGTGGTGATGTCTGCTGCACTCAGAGGCTTGCTGGGATGTGCAAGGACAAGAACACAAACAGAGGTAACAGAGTCTCTCTCTGGGCTTTTGGGGCTACATGAACTCCTCCCTCGCTAACTTGCTGCCTGACTAATCCTTCTGCTTCTTAACCCCCCTGGCCGACCCTCCAAACTCACCTTGAATGTAAGGCAAAGTCTGGGGTAAGGTAGAGGAGTGGGGAGAAGGTGGAAGGGTGGTTGGGAGCCCCTCCTGGGGGCTCTGGTTTCTGAGAGGGCTGCTGTGTTTATTGCTTTTTAACTGGTGTATTTCTGTCTATAGCTGTAACTATCTGCTTGTAACTTGTGCTAAGCTGTAAATATAAAGCTTCAATTTCCAGATCGACTGAGCTAGTCTGGGTGGCTTAAGTGTGCAGGGGTGGGTAGCACCCAAACCATCACAACAGCCCACACATGTCTCAGTCCTTCCTCTTAGATGTCCAAGACCCCAAATCATGCTGGGGACTCTGGTTTCTGGGAGGGCTGTTGTGTTTCTGTATTGCTTTTTAACTGGTGTATTTCTGTCTATAGCTGTAACTATCTGCTTGTATCTTGTGCTAAGCTGTAAATATAAAGCTTCATTCCTTAACTTCCAGAGCCGCTGAGGGCTGCAGGAGCTCTGCTGTGAGCACAGACTGAAAGAGTTGGGGCTGTGCAGTCTGGAGAAGAGGAGGCTCCCAGGTGATCTTCTTGTGGCCTTCCAGGATCTGAAGGGGGCTACAAAACAGCTGGGGAGGGACTTTTCAGGCTGTCAGGGAGTGATAGGACTTGGGGGGAATGGAGCAAAGCTGGAGGAGGGGACACTCAGCCTGACTGTGAGGAGGAAGTTGTTGAGCATGAGAGTGGTGAGAGGCTGGAATGGGTTGCCCAGGGAGGTGGTTGAGGCCCCATGGCTGGAGGTGTTTCAGGCCAGGCTGGACGAGGCTGTGGCCAGGCTGATCTAGGGTAGGATGTCCCTGGGCACGTCAGGGGGGTTGGAACTGGCTGATCCGTGTGGTCCCTTCCAACCCTGACTGATTCTATGATTCTATGAGTCTAGTCTCCGTGATTTTATTAAGTGTGAGATGGGCAGGTAACACTTAAACCACCACACTATGCCTCCAACAAGGAGAATAGAGGGGAGAAGAAATCCCAGAAGTAGAAGCAAGGCCACCAGAGCCTGTCTCAGACAAGAGGGAGGTTTCAAGGACCTACCCAGAGGTATGTGTGCAGAGGGGGGAAGAGTTGTCTTTAGGAGATGATTTGTTTCAGAGGTTTCTTTGCAAAGCCTCAGAGAGCCTCTGATGTGAGAGTGACCATTTTTATCTTACAACCAATTGCTCTGGGATCTTCTGTGGTGTGTTTTGAGGAGGTTTTTAATACAGATGTCTCTTACAGAACTTACATTTGTACTGGATTGGAAGAACAACTGAATAAATTTAATGTGTTTCATGAATCATTTGCCAGCACTTCTGAGACATCTGAATCTACTTCACTCCATCCTTTGATATTAAGCAAAAGAGAGGGAGCTTGGGCATCCTCCTAGGGAGGTTCACTCGAGGTAGGTGATTTAGCCAAGGCAGACAGACAGTACATGCAGATTCCCAAGGTGGCTGTCCCCCATGTCACTGTCACAGCACAGGCACAGCAGGTTCATGGAATCAGAGAATGAATTAGGTTGGAAGGGACATCGGAGATCCAACTTCCGTGCCATGGACAGGGATCAACTTAACTAGACTTGGTTGCCCAAGGCCCCATCCAACCTGGCCTTGAACACCTCCAGGGAGGGAGCACCCATGACCTCTCTGAGCAACCTGTTCCAGTGTCTCACCCCCCTCCTACTGAAGAGCTTCTTCCTGAGATCCAGTCTAAACCCACTCTCTGTCAGCTTCAAACCATTCCCCCTTGTCCTGTCACTAGACACCCTTATGAAAAGTCACTCTCCATCCTTCCTGAAGGTTCCTTCATGTCCTAGAAGGCAGCTCTGAGGTGCCCCTGGAGTCTTCTCCAGGCTGAACAACCTCAGCTCCCTCCGCCTATCCTCACAGTTTAGGCACTTCAGCCCTTGGATCATCTTTATGGCTCTCCCCTGGACTCGCTCCAACAGTTCCATGTGTTCTTCTTATGAGGACACCAGGCCATGACTCTACTCCTAGTCCTGGATCAACAGAGGCTGAGAGACCTGGGGCTTTTTAGTCTGGAGAAGAGAAGACTTAGAGGGGATTTGATAGCTGTTTGTAAGTATCTGAAGGCTGGCCAGTATGGGGGGGACAGGCTCTGCTCCCTGCTCCCTGGGATAGGACAAGGAGCAATGGGCATAAGTTGCAGCAAGAGGTTCTGCCTCAACACAAGGGAGAACTTCTTGACTGGAAGGGTCACAGAGCACTGGCACAGGCTTCACAGAGAGTTTGTGGGGTCTCCTTCTCTGGAGCCTTTCCAGGCCTGTCTGGATGTGTTCCTCTGTGCTCTGTGTTAGATAGGATTGTCCTGCTCTGGCAGCGGGGTTGGACTCAACGATCTCCTTGGGTCCCTTCCAACCCCTAACATCCTGTGAGCCTGTGACCAGCCTTAGCAGGGCCCCGTTTCCAATATTTGCCATTCTCCTGCAGGAAGACAGAGAGTGTCCTGGAGTGACTGAGATTGCATTTTTTCCCTTCCTGCAGGTTTAATCCAAGAGAGGGAGAAGGAACTAAACGGAGCTCTCTTGTTTTATAATCCAGCGAGAAAATAGGAACGGAGAGCCCAGGCTTGGCAGTGAGTGAAGTTAATTGAAAGGGAAATCTGTAATTAGGATACTGACTGAGATACCTGTTATTGAAATAATATAGGGGCTCCAATGCCTTAACAAACAGGCTCTCCTCTGGAAACACAGAGAAAACAGATTTATTTCTTTAAGCTCTTTTTATTTTCTGCTGCTACCAAGCCATTAATATTTTTTTGTGTCAGTTGCACCAGGGATTCAAACTACTCATTTCTGATCTGCAGCATACTCTCAGTAAAATTGAGTTTACACTTCAATAGCTTCCTTTCTTTCATTACTCCTTTTAATATCGTGTCTTGGCCTCCCGTGGTGGCTTCCACATTCAGCAGTTCTGCACGTCTCACAGCCTGTCAGGACAAAATGTCAGATTTGGGGGTGTGGGGGGGAAAGAAATAGGTTTTTAAAATACCTTTTAAAACCCCCAAATCAAAGGTAGAATCATAGAATCAGTCAGGGTTGGAAGGGACCACAAGGAGCAGCCAGTCCCAACCCCCCTGCCATGCCCAGGGACACCCTACCCTAGAGCAGGCTGCACACAGCCTCAGCCAGCCTGGCCTGAAACACCTCCAGCCATGGGGCCTCAACCACCTCCCTGGGCAACCCATTCCTGCCTCTCACCACTCTCCTGCTCAACAACTTCCTCCTCACCTCCAGCCTCACTCTCCCCACCTCCAGCTTTGCTCCATTCCCCCCAGTCCTGGCACTCCCTGACAGCCTCAAAAGTCCCTCCCCAGCTTTTTTGTAGCCCCCTTCAGATCCTGGAAGGCCACAAGAAGGTCACCTGGGAGCCTCCTCTGCTCCAGCCTGCACAGCCCCAACTCTTTCAGTCTGTGCTCACAGCAGAGCTGCTGCAGCCCTCTCAGCATCCTCCTGGCCCTGCTCTGGACACTCTCCAGCATCTCCACATCCCTCTTGTCAGAGGGACTTCAGAGATGTATGCAGTACTCCAGGTGGGGTCACAGCAGAGGAGGAGAATCACCTCCCTGGCCCTGCTGGCCACACTTCTGCTGCTGTAGCCCAGGCTCTGCTTGGCTTTCTGGGCTGCAAGTGCACACTGCTGGCTCCTGTTGAGCTTCTCCTCCACCAGCACCCCCAAGTCCCTCTCCTCAGGTAGAAGGCCTGGAGTTGTGGAGAATCACACTTTCTGCACTGCACTGCTGAAAAGCAAAGCAAACAAAAAAAAAAACCAGAAGCAGATCAGCTGGCAGCTCTGCTGGCTTGTGGAGGGAGTTAAAAGACTCAGCAAACAAAAAATAGGACTGTATGTACAAATGGAGCCAGCTAGGTGGAGATTGGACTTTGGCTCTTAATTAACAGCTCTCTCTGGAACAGGGTGGCAGGCTCTGTCAAGGAGACTAAGATGCAGGGTGCTGTTTAGACAGGCACCCAGGAACAATAGCTAACATTTCCCATCCAGCAAATGTCATTAAGACAGCATCAAGGCTGTGCTGGCAGCCTGAAAGCTAATCCATTTTCTACAATGACTTAGAAGTTTTCTGTTTGACCCCAAATCTTCCTTCTCACTGTGTTTGTGGTTTTAGCAATTCCATTTTCCTGTTGTATGTTGTGAGTTTGGGGGTTTTTTTGTGTTGTTGTTTTTCTTCTTTTGCTCCTTTTTGCCTGGTGAAAACCAAACATTCAGCCCAGGAAGAGGACAAGCTGCAGGTAGGTTGTTAAGTGCATAAGAGAAACCAAGGCTTCCAGTCTTGCCTCTCTCAAGGTGACTCGAGGTGCAGCACGTCAGAGAATGTGGCTGGTGATTGTCTGCTCCTGGCAGCATGTCTGCATTAGTCAGATGAATGCACAGGGTCAGTCCCTGACCAGTGCCACCTGAAGACACCTGTGTGGGTGTAGTCACAGCAGGAAAGCTGCCCTTTCACTGTTAATCCTGGGGTAGGTTGGTGTGCCAAGCAAAGAAGCTTCATCATAGAATAGCTTAGAGCTGGGAGGGACTTTAGAGATCATCTACTCCAACCCCCCTGCCATAGGCAGAGACACTTCTCAACTCTGCTTGGTTGCTTAAGGCCTCATCCAACCTGGCCTTGAACACCCCTAGTGAGGAGGCATCATGACCTCTCTGGACAACCTGTTCCAGAGTCTCACCACCCTCACTGGAAAGAATTTCTTCCTCATCTCCAGTCTCAATCTCCCCTCTTCCAGCTCAAAGCCACTGCCCTTCAATCCTATCACTACAAGCCTGATACTGAAGCACTGCTTCCTGAAATGCAGTCTAAACCTACCCTCCTTCAGCTTAAGACCATTCCCCCTTGCCCTGTCTCTAGACACCCTACACATCCAGGCTCCTGTAGGATCCCTTCAGGTACTGGAAGGTAGCTCTAAGGTCCCCCCAGAGTCTGAACAAGCCCAGCTCCCTCAGCCTATCCTCATAGCAGAAGTGCTCCAACCCTTGGATCATCCTTGTGGCCTCCTCTGGACTCACTCCAATAGCTCTGTGTCCTTCTTATGATAGAGGCACCAGAACTGGATGCAGTATTCAAGGGGGGATCTCACAAGGGGGCAGAATGACCTCTCTTGACCTGCTGGCCACGCTCCTCTTGATGCACCTTGTTTCTGTAGGGCCTGGTGCAGCTATGCTGTCTGCTAGCCACAGCGTATGCAGGATCTAAACAAAATGCTTCAGCTGGAGCTGGGTTTTCCATTTCTGTCACAACATTGCTGAAATGAAGTCATTGCTCCGTGCATCCGTTCAGGTCTGTTTCAGAATGTGTTTAATCTTTGCAGGGCTTTTGTTGGTTTAGTTTTGTTATTTGTGAGCAGTCAGCTTTGAAACAGAAGTGAGGGGTGCAGAGACAGGACTGCTCAGTCAGGAGATGGGAATGAGGGAATGGAAGAGGGAAGGGAATAAAAGGAATTAGGAAAAGTGGTGTGAGGATGGGCAGAAGTTGCTGAGGGAGACGTAAAAGTGCAGCAGTCAGACATAGAAAGAGGGGGGGGAATAAATACATGATAAAAGAGCCTCAGCCTGCTGCTATTTGGACCCTGAGATTATCTGCAAGCTGATGTCATGCTGTGCAGTGAGGACAGCCCCAGGGCAGCCATGCTGTGCCACCAGCTGCTCTGACTGCAGAGGAGCAGCCCTGTTACCTCTCCTGTCTCTACAGAGGTGTCAATGAGGGGAACAAGAGCAGGGGAAGCTCATGCACAGCTGCATGAGCTTCTCTGTGGAGGTCACCCCAAAACACAGCACCCTGTGAGGACTGTTGGCTCTGAGGAAGCCCACAACACGGTGAAGGTCAGCAAAACTGAAGGGCTGGCACAAACAGCATCTCATGGATGCTATGGCACCAAGTCCTGGGGCTCCTCAGCATCGGTCTCAGCATTCCCATGTAGCTGGGAGGCACCAAGGTTCCTCTTCAGAGCTCAGACACATAGAGAATTAAGATAGAAACAGGATGTAAAAGCATCTCCCAAGACCCAGTTAGCAATCCACATCTGCACAGCCAGGAAGAAAGTCAGAGTGTCCCTTAGTGCCTGCCACAGTCAGCACAGCCAGAGCTACAGCCACGGGTGCCAGTCACTAGTGGTGTTCCCCCAGGGATCAGTGCTGGGCCCAGTACTGTTCAGTATCTTCATTGATGATCTGGATCAGAGTCCAGCATCAGTAAGATGGCAGATGACACCAAGCTAGGAGCAGGTGTGGAGCTGTTGGAGGGTAGCAGAGCCCTGCAGAGGGACCTAGACAGGCTGGATGGGTGGGCAGAGGCAAATGGGATGAGACTGAACAAGGCTAAGTGCAGGGTTCTACACTTTGGCCACAGCAACCCCAAGCAGCACTACAGGCTGGGGACAGAGTGGCTGAGAGCAGCCAGGCAGAGAGGGCCCTGGGGGTGCTGGGAGAGAGTAGCTGAAGATGAGCCAGCAGTGTGGGCAGCAGAGCCAATGGCATCCTGGGCTGGCTCAGGAGCAGTGTGGGCAGCAGGACAAGGGAGGTTCTTCTGCCCCTGTGCTCAGCACTGCTCAGGACACAGCTTGAGTGCTGTGTCCAGGTCTGGGCTCCTCTATTCAAGAGAGATGTTGAGGTGCTGGAAGGTGTTTGGAGAAGGGCAGCAAGGCTGGGGAGGGGCCTGGAGCACAGCCCTGTGAGGAGAGGCTGAGGGAGCTGGGGGTGTGCAGCCTGCAGCAGAGGAGGCTCAGGGCAGAGCTCATTGCTGGCTACAGCTCCCTGAAGGGAGGTTGTAGCCAGGTGGGGTTGGGCTCTTCTCCCAGACAACCAGCAACAGAACAAGGGGACACAGTCTCGAGTTGTGCCAGGGGAGGTCTAGGCTGGATGGTAGGAGAAAGTTGTTGTCAGAGAGAGTGATTGGCATTGGAATGGGCTGCCCAGGGAGGTGGTGGAGTCCCTGGAGGTGTTGAAGCCAAGCCTGGCTGGGGCACTTAGTGCCATGGTCTGGTTGATTGTCTAGGGCTGGGTGCTAGGTTGGCCTGGATGATCTTGGAGTTCTCTTCCAACCTGGTTGATCCTATCCTTCTATGAATGCTCTGGGACTGCTGTGTTCATCATTACTGCCTATCCACTCCAAATAAAACTGTCTACTAGAAACACACCCTAGTTCATACCCAAGAACCCACTGGATGCTAACCAAAAGCTGCTCTTCCTCCATCACCCAGAGCTCATCATGGGGGCCTCTGGAAAGTGAAACCCAGAAGCAATCCCTAAGCATGAGGCAGTACAGAGCAGCATCCCCCCCCACACACACACGCTGTGCAGCACAGGCATCCTGAACAAAACAGGTAGGAACCATAATAAGGTGAAATTATGCTCTCCCAAAAGGCTCAACCTGAACTGGGTTCACTGTTTGCTGCTCTGCTGGAGTAGTTTGCATTCACCTCCAGTTCACACAGCCTTTGTGTCATAAACTGTCATAGCCCCAGAGAAGGGAACATTCAAAAAAGCACCCTGAGGCAATGCATAGCAGGAGCCTGAGAATCCAGCTGCATGAGTCACTGACCTCCACACACTGCATCTATTTCAGCCTTTAATTAATAAGCTTTTACATTTCCATGGCACTTCCCAGCCAGAAAGATCCTAAAAGACTTAGGGGGTATAGCAGAGTTGAAATGTGGTTCCCGGAGAGAGAGGTGGGACCTTGGAGGGATGGAAAGCTTAGCCAAGGGCACTGGGGGGGAAAAGGGTTCTTAATTTTAAAGGGAGCCTCTGTGACATCACTGAGTGGTTAACATCCCTGGAGAACAGACAATAAGACTTTGGTTTCTAAGGCACTGCCTGAATGAATCACATCGTGGATTGCTTGCTTTATCCAGGGGGGATGCAGTGCAAAACAAGTGCTGGGTGCTTTTAATTTAGGGTGTTCAAGGACCACAGCAAGCTACACGGCGTTGGATCAAGGCTTTCCTCCCTTGTGGTGAGTGAGTTATTCCCAGCTGCTAGACACAAAGCAGCAGCCAGGGGAGAAAGCAAATCCCATGCTGACAGTACCTGACCCTACGCTCAGAGCACCAAGCTCCCTGGAAGCTCAGCAGCGCTGCCTGAGGCTTCAGCCAGCTAAAAGCTGGCCCCAAGCGGGCAACTGAGAGAGCTACCTGGAGAGAGTCCTCTTGTGCCAAGGCTGTCATGACCACCAAGGGAGCTGGGGCTTTGCAAAATATACCCACCTGAACATGAGCCAGCAGTGTGCCCAGGTGGCCAAGAGAGCCAATGGCATCCTGGCCTGCATCAGGAATGGTGTGGCCAGCAGGAGCAGGGAGGTCATTCTGCCCCTGTACTCTGCACTGGTCAGACCACACCTTGAGTACTGTGTCCAGTTCTGGGCCCCCCAGTTTAAGAGGGACATTGAGATGCTTGAACGTGTCCAGAGAAGGGCAATGAGGCTGGGGAGAGGCCTCGAGCACAGCCCTACGAGGAGAGGCTGAGGGAGCTGGGATTGGTTAGCCTGGAGAAGAGGAGGCTCAGGGCAGACTTTATTGCTCTCTCCAACTACCTGAGGGGTGGTTGTGGCCAGGGGGAGGCTGCTCTCTTCTCTCAGGCGGCCAGCACCAGAACAAGAGGACACAGCCTCAAGCTGCACCAGGGGAGATTTAGGCTTGAGGTGAGGAGAAAGTTCTTCACTGAGAGAGTCATTGGACACTGGAATGGGCTGCCCAGGGAGGTGGTGGAGTCGCCATCCCTGGAGCTGTTCAAGGCAGGATTGGACGTGGCACTTGGTGCCATGGTCTAGCCTTGAGCTCTGTGGTAAAGGGTTGGACTTGATGATCTATGAGGTCTCTTCCAACCTTGGTGATACTGTGAGACTGTGATACTGTGAAAATAGGCTCAACCCCCTTGCTTTCTACTTCCCAACATTAAACCAGTCCAGTCGCCCTGCTCGGCTGCCCTCCCTCAGCACTTACTCCTGCCCACGAGCAGGGCCTGGCTTGTGCTAAACTAAGGCCAACCAAACAACTGTCAGCCACAGCTGGCATCCCTCTTACTAAGTGCTCAGCCAAAACGGGCTGGGAGCATTTGGCCCCAAAGACTTTTCAAAGGAATGCCCAAATTCTCCTCTGCCCAGTGCAATTCCAGGCTATTTTTATCCAGCAGGCTCTGGTGGGGCATTGCCATGGCTGGTTGTAAACTTTGATTGCTTCCCAAGGAGAAATTGCAGGCAAATTACAGACTCAAGAGCTCTTTTTATGTCTCCCCTGCTCGGGGCATGTCAGCACTGCTACAGCATTCCCTCTACCCCCTACCCAGTCCTTCTGCCGTGTCCCTGACGGCTGTTAATGACCTGTCTCCATAATTAACACATCTAGCAGCACAATCAGCAGGGGATGAGCCCTCAGTGCTGTGTCAGCAGGGTGCTGCAGAAATGCACATCTCATGCCTGCAGAGTGGGGACCCTCCTGACAGCATTTCTGGTGGCCAAGCTACACTTGAGCTCCACCCGTGACACGAACTCACAGCAAGGGCAGGGCTGTGTGGTTACCTTTTAAACCCTTGGTGTCTCAGCATTGCCCGGGGAAGGGGCCACTGCCAGGTGTTCATTGCCTTCTCTCCTGTGAAGACAGAAAGACACTGGAGCAGTTTTTAGGCTCCTGTGGCTGCAGGGAAGCTGAGGCAGAGCAGGTTATTGCTTGTATCCCTCTAGCACCTGTCCCGATCTTGTATCCCCACCATTCCCAGCCCTGAGTCCAGGCTGTGAAGGGGCAGTGCTGAGTTAGCCATCAGGTAAGTGCCAGAGGCTCTCTATGAGCCACTCTGCTTCCCAGTGGAAAGAGGAAGGGGAGAAGGGAGAGAGACTGATGGGGTGGGAAAGAAACTGAACCAATTGGGATGGAAGTGAGAACAATCCAAGGAAACGGAGACAAAGAGACACAAAACAATATGGAATCCAACCCCTGATGGCAATGAGGTCACTGCTGGCACCACTGATGCTGGGGGCAGGCACTGGGGAAGTCCTAGGCTGGACTCAGCAGCAGATGTGAACCAGATTCAGGAGCTGGATTCATGAACTGGATTTGTAAACACAGGGATCAGGATCAAAGGCAGAGCAGAGAGAGCCCACCTGGGACACCAACCATGGAGGAAGAGGCTTGACCCTGGTGATCCCTCAGCTTCCACCTGAAGATGCCATCCATGGGCTGCAGTCCCTTGTTGGGCAGTTGAGGGTCACCTGTCCTGTCTGCTCCTCCCTGCAGATGCCACCTCTGACTTCCTGCATCCCAAGGTGGGGCCCAAGCTGTGGCAGTGCCCTTGGTCTGCACAGGGGCAAGTCTCAGGCAGAGCCTTTCTGCAGCCCAGCCCTTGGCAGGAACTCTCCTGCTCAGCTTCTCCCTGCTAGCAGCAGCCCCTGGCTGTGCAAATCTGCCCTGAGCTGCAGCAAGTGCCTCAGTGAGCAGAGCCTGAGCTGGGAAGTGACAGCACTGAGCAGAATGGGTCTGGTCTAGCTCAAAGCAGAACATAAACCCAAGGCCACTCTGCCTACACTGCATTAGAAGGTTCTGAGGCTGGAAATCCCACAACCATGCAGCCTCTTAGGCCTTGAAATTTCCTGCAAAGGGAGAAAACCTGCTGTCAAGGTGAGAAGCATTGCCAGCAAAATGTGATCAAAGAGAGAGTTATCAACTTAAGTGTGCTCAGGAGTTCCTGTTCCAGACAAGAGAATTATCAACAAGAAACCAATCTTAGAAGGCAGCAGCTATTGACAGGGAAATAAAAGGAATACAATTCTTACCAGACAGACCTAAGTTGCTCCAAATTGCTGTCAGTTTGAAATATCTTGCTGGTAATTTGTTTTCAAATTCTTTCTTCCTAAATTTGATTTGTTGCTCTACAGAGGATGATCTATTCCCTGCAGCAGCTCTGAGAGCCTTCCCGGTGTCCTCTCACTGCTTGTCTGGGAGCTGTCGCTGCTGGGAGCTGGCAGCATTTTGTTATGAAAGAGGCCATCAGCTCTTCAGAGAGGATCTGGTGTCCACTGCAGTTACAAAGGGCAGCTGGGATCCCTGGGAGGAAAGTTGTCAGGCAAAAGGCACATTTCCTCCCCATCTTTGAACTTCTCCACGTGGGCAAGTGGCTGTGCTCTGTCTCTACCCTGGGGTGAGGGAGGGATGGGGCAGCATTTTCAAACAAGGGTGGAATAAATCCTTTAACCAGGATCCTGTTTAACTTCTCACTGCTCCCTGGGATAGGACAAGGAGCAACGGGTGTAAATTGCAGCAAAAGAGAGTTTGGCTACTGGAATGGGCTGCCCAGGGAGGTGGTGGAGTCGCCGTCCCTGGAGCTGTTCAAGGCAGGATTGGACGTGGCACTTGGTGCCATGGTCTAGCCTTGAGCTCTGTGGTAAAGGGTTGGACTTGATGATCTATGAGGTCTCTTCCAACCTTGGTGATACTGTGAGACTGTGAGATTCCACCTCAACACAAGGGGGAACTTCTTGACTGGAAGGGTCCCAGAGCACTGGAACAGGCTGCCCAGAGAGGTTGTGAGGTCTCCTTCTCTGGAGACGTTCAAGTCCTGTCTGGATGTGTTCCTGTGTGATCTGTGTTAGATAGGATTGTCCTGCTCTGGCAGGAGGGTTGGACTGGATGATCTCCTTGGGTCCCTTCCAACCCCTAACACCCTGTGAGCCTGTGAAAAAAAAAAGTTAGTTGTCTTTCCCTCCTCCTATGGGACTGTAGCAAGAGGATGAGGATGAAGATAACACCCAGCATCATTTTTTCTTGCTAATCTCTGCTCTTTCTTACATGAGGGAGGAAAAAAGTGACACTGACCGAGGAAGCTTCCTGCTGGGTTCAATGATGTCTCCTATGTAAGATGTCTGGGGCTTTCCCATGCCTCTCCATGATCACTCCCAGCTCTCCACAAGCTCAGGTCATTGCCTGGGATGTTTCTGCAGGCTGGACACAGAGGTAGAAACACAAAGCTCAGGTCTCACCTATCCATCTGGATCCATCCAGCTGGTGTGCAGTTGCCCATGAAAAGCCTTGGTAATGTTGGACTCTATGGTCTTAAAAAGGTCTTTTCCAACTGAATCAATGTTATGATTCCAAGAGCAGCAGCAGCCTTTCTCATTCAAGATGCTGTTTTATCTCCTGTCCTTTCCCTACTGTTCTAACCTCAATTTGTTTAAGCAAATCCAGGCACAATTCATTCTGGGGACAAGAAGCTGCCTTAGTTTAGGTACACACCTTAAAATCATAGGCAGGAGAGAGAGACTTGCCTCAATCTGACTGCTCACAGGGCATGAGGTGACTGTCCCTGTGGCTTCTCAGAAGATGCAGGGTCTCACCCATCTCATGCATGCAGCTGTATTAGACTAAAGAAAGCCACTTTCTTTACCACAGGAAGGTAGCAATTGCTCACTCCTGAGTCTTTCTGGTCAAGCATTGCCAAGTTTAACACTTCCCTGCTCACCAGCTTCTTGGCAGGACACCAAAGACACCATGTAGATGTGGTGCTGAGGCAGACTTGCTAGTGTTGGATTAGTAGTTTGGCTTAATGATCTTTTGCAGCTGAAACAATTCTATGCCAGGTGGCATTGCCTGGGGAGGGCTCTGCAGGCACAATGTCAGGCACTTCACTCCCAGAGCTCATGCTGAGCATTGGACAGGTCTTGGTGCCACCCAGGGCATGGAGAGTTTTAGCTGGTGGAGGGATCACACTCAGGCACTAGAAAACTAGCAGTTGTTGCAGATGCTGGAGAGCAGAGCAGCAGAAAGCACAGCTCCACTTCAGCTGGCTGTCATTTTGCTACAGAGCTTACCCTGATATCATGTCAGGGAAAGCTCCACTTAAGCAATTGTAACACCACTGGAAAGGCTGAATTAGGAAGAAAAGAAGGAACATAAACCTCCCACTACTGTTATTTGCAGAGATCAACAACAGGAAGAGCCAGTTAAAAGGCCTTGAGGCTCCAGTCTGTTGTTCCTCCCTGAAAACCAGCCACATAAGACACAGAAACACCCTGAGACATGGAGGATGTCTGCTCTGTGCCCATTCCAGGGGACACAGAACTGTTCCCCTGGACAGGTCTCTGCAGAGGACCTCACTGTTCTGGCTGCCCTTGGTATATGCTTTGCTTTTCTGTGGGATGCAGATTCAGACACTGCATTGAGTTAGAAGGGACCCTCAAAAGTCATCTTATACAGCTGCTCTGTCATGAGAAGGGACACCTCCATCTAGATCAGGTTGCTCAGGGCTACATCAAGTCTGATCTTTAATGTCTCTGGAGACATGGCCTCAACCACATCCCTGGGAAACCTCTTCCAGTGTCTCACCACCCTCATTGTGCAGAGCTTCCTCCTCATGCCCAGCCTAAATCTGCCCTGCTCCAGTTTCAAACCACTGCCTCTCACCCTATCACCACAGGCTCTTCTAAACAGTCTCATCCTCCCTGGAGGTGTTTAAAGCCAGGCTGGATGAAGCCTTGAGCAGCCTGCTCTAGTGGGAGGTGTCCCTGCCTATGGCAGGGGGTTGGAGCTGGATGATCCTTGAGGTCCCTTCCAACCTAAACCATTCTATGATTCTATGATCTGTAGGTCCCCTTCAGATACTGAAATGCAGCTTCAAGGTCTCCCTGGAGCCTTATGGCATTGTAGAATCAAACAGGTTGGAAGAGACTTCCCCAAGCTCACCCAGCCCAACCTAGCACCCGGCCCTAGCCAATCAACCAGGCGAGACAACTCCACCACCTCCCTGGGCAGCCCATTCCAATGCCAATCACTCTCTCTGCCAACAACTTCCTCCTCTGCTGCAGGCTGCACACCCCCAGCTCCCTCAGCCTCTCCTCACAGGGCTGTGCTCCAGGCCCCTCCCCAGCCTGGCTGCCCTTCTCTCAACACCTTCCAGCACCTCAACATCTCTCTTGAATTGAGGAGCCCAGAACTGGACATAGCACTCAAGGTGTGGCCTGACCAGGGTTGAGTACAGGGCATCACCATCACCAGCCAGGTACCAGCAGCTGTTTTTCAGGGGGTGTATTAGCACAAGAAGGTTGCAGCAGTTGAATAAAAACTTGTGTTTTGCCCAGGTTGTAGGGTTTTGGTGAGGTCATCATCCCTGGAAGTGCTTAGGGAAAGATTGGATGTGGCACTAAGCGACATGGGCTGCTCAATATGATGGTGTTAGGTCATAGACTGGACTTGATGATCTCAGAGGTCTATTCCAGCCTTAATAATTGTGATTCTGTGACAACCATGCCATAAGAGGACCTGCTGGATGCAGATGCCGGCCAGAAGCTCTTTCAATCCAGCTCTGGGATAAGCATTGCCCTGCTCCAACTCCACAGCATCCATCCTTCATTGACCACGTGGTGCTCAGGTACTTGGGAGACTTTGGGTCACACCCTCCAGTGAAAGCAGTGAGAGTTACAGCATTTGGCAGCTGAGGAGCTGGTGATTTGCTTTTCTCTTAGGATAACACTCTTTGATTCCTTCCCACCTGAGCACTGCCTTCCTGAGTGGCTGTGGCAGCAAGGCCTGCACAGAGACTGTTAGGGATTAATGAGACAGGTGATTAAATACAGTTCTGCTTCAATTCAGTCCTGAGAGGCTGGCTGTGGAACTGCCCCCCTGAGAATGAAGCAATAAAGCAGAAGGCATTGGCAAACATGCCAGGGAAGTGGCTATGCTTCATCAGAGTTCTTGTGCCCAACTCTCAGTGCCTCTGCCCACTGCAAGTTTGACTGTGACAGGATTTGGGCAAACCTGTGTAGACTCTGCTCTTGGCTTGCCACAGCCATGCCACAACCCTTCACCACCCCAGCTCTGCCCAAAACCTGGGACAAGTGCTGCTGCAACAGCCAGCAGTGCAAGCAGGAGGGGAGGAAAAGGGCAAAACTCAAGTTTTTATTGAACTGTTGCCAACTTCTTGTGCTATTACACCACCTAAAAATCCCCTTTGTGCCATATGTTCCTCTCCAGCACCTGTCTTGGCTTTGCAGGGCATGGATGAGGCCCTGGGGGATGGTGCAGGGGATACTTTATGGTGCAAAGCAGCAGCACATATTCTTAGGACAGCCAGAGCCCCACAGTATCTCCTTACATATGCAGAAGCCATCCAGAACTCCATAAAAGCTGAGAAGTAGGAAAGCTGGGAAGGACAAGAACAAAGAGCACCTCCAATCCATGGCTCTCCAAGGGCTCAGCAGTGCTACCAGCACCATTACCCTCTCCTTACAGACAGAGAAAGCAAGGAAACCATTCACCCTGTGTAACCCAGGAGAGCTGGGAATGCAGAAGGAGCCCAAGTCAGGTAAATCTCAGCCCTTGGACCATAAGCAAGTCATCAGATGTCATCAAAGATGTCACTTTACACCATCAAAGGCTGTAAAATGAGAGCCCTGCTGCCCAGTTGGCTCACACAGCTGGGGCTGTCTCAATGCCAGCAAGTCCAAGATGCAGCCAGGGCTGCCCAGCCCCATGCCCTCTGTTAGCAGCTTCAGTTTCCTTCCAAGATTCTGGAATAAAAGCTTCCCCTGAGCATCACTAAAATCACTGGGAGCAGATAACTCCAAACCATCCATCTGCTCCACTGACCCACAGCCATAAAGAGCCTGCAGGGCTTGAGCCTGCTCAGAAGTAGCAGTGCTGGGTTTGTACTCCTTAAAACCTTCCACCTGGATGAAGTGGCTCCTCATGCTGATCACAGAAAGACTTTTTCTTGACTGCACAGCCACTGGGCCTCAAATCTCCATTTTCTGCCCCACTGCCTGACCCTTTTATCCATCCCCTGGCTCTAGCACAAGTCCAGAGGACTACTCAGCTGCTTCACAGCAGAGCAGCCTGCTTGTAAACTTAAGGTTTGCTCAGAGTTCATGCCCTGGGCTGCAGATTGATGGAGTGAGCCAGTCCCAAGTGCTTCTGATGGGTATAAAAAGGATATGCAATCAGAGGTGCACTTAAGCAAGTATATTACCAAGTTAAATGACTTCAGTTTTAGGAAGCTAATTAAAAGTGGAACAAAGCATCGATCAGATTAAGGTCATAATTAATAACTCTATAGGTTCAAATTATCCACTCACCAAATAAATACCACATCTAATCACAGGAAGCTGCAGCTGATAACTTGAGGGAATTTGTGTCCTGCTTAGAGGCCTTCAGAGAGCAAAAGTGACTTTTGAGCAGTGACCTTTGCTCACTGAGGAGGTCCTCCTCCTTCAGCCAGGCTCTCTGTACAGCCCAGGGGGTTTCCTTCAAGGGTATTGTCCTTCTTTGAGCTAGACCAGACCCATTCTGCTCAGTGCTGTCACTTCCCAGCTCAGGCTCTGCTCACTTGCTGCAGCTCAGGGCAGGTTGGCACAGCCAGAGGCTGCTGCTAGCAGGGAGAAGCTGAGCAGGAGAGTTCCTGCCAAGGGCTGGGCTGCAGAAAGGCTCTGCCTGAGACTTGCCCCTGTGCAGACCAAGGACACTGCCACAGCTTGGGCCCCACCTTGGGATGCAGGAAGTCAGAGGTGGCATCTGCAGGGAGGAGCAGACAGGACAGGCGACCCTCAACTGCCCAAGAAGGGACTGCAGCCCATGGGTGGCATCTTCAGGTGGAAGCTGAAGGATCACCAGGGTCAAGCCTCTTCTTCCACAGTTGGTGTCCCAGGTGGACTCTGTTCTGCCTTTGATCCTGGTCCCTGTATTCCTGAATCCAGTTCATGAATGTGGTTTCTGTCTGCTGTTCAGTGGTGCCAGCGGTGACCTCATTGCCATCAGGGGTTGGATTCCATATTGTTTTGTGTCTCTTTGTCTCTGTTTCCTTGGACTTTTCTCATTTCCATCCCAACTGGTTCAGTTTCTTTCCCATCCCATCAGTCTCTCTCCCTTCTCCCCTTCCTCTTTCCTTTGGGAAGCAGAAGGGCTCACAGAGAGCCTCTGGCACTCATCTGATTTCTGGCTCAGTCTTGCACCTTGACAGGAATCTGCATTCCCCTGAGTGGCCCAAATCCTGCTTCCCCCAGCACTGTGGTGGGGCTGAGCAAGCAGAGTACTGCCAGCAGACCTGCTCATATTATTCTCCTGGTGATGGCCAGGAGATGATTTATTTTTCCTCCAGGCCAGCTCTTCTCTGATGAATTTCCTTCCAGCCCAGCAGCCTTGGGCAGAGGACAGCACTGAGATGCTCACAGCAGCTTTGCAGAACACTCAGATTTCTTAATTAGAGCAGATAGGAACTTCTTTGACACAGGTTAGGAGGTTTCTGTCCTGTTACTGAAGTACCAATCAAAGAGGCTCCAAAAGGAGACACCACAGCTCAGCTAGAGCCAGCACTTGCTGCTGTGCTCACCTCGTGTGTCCAGCTCATGCAACCCCCACTGGCCCTTTCACCTCCCCTGCACCCAAACCCATGCACCTCCCACCAGTCCACGGCCACATCAGGCTGGGCTGTGTGGGGCACAGAGAGGAGCCAGGCAGGAGCATGCCTACAGCACCCTGTAGCACCACCTGCCCTGGTTCAGCACAGCTTTGCTGGCTGCAGGCAGCATGCTAAGGCCACAGCAGGAAAAGATCTGCCCTCCTGGCCTGGAAGTAGAAACCACCTCACCTGTGTCCTTGCTGTGGGCTGAGTGCCCCCTCTGAGCTGTTTGTAGATGAGCACATAGAATCAGCCAGGGTTGGAAGGGACCACAAAGATCATCTAGCTCCAACCCTCCTGCCATGGGCAGTGACACATGCAGAGGGCTTCTTTCCCTGCCCACCAGCTGGAGACAATGATGAGCTCTACCACTGCCTCCACCACAACGAGAGGCAGCTGCTTTGAGACCCTTAAATAATAGGTGATGAGCATCAGCTGTGGGTGAGCAGCAACTGGGGATAACCTGGTCCTGAGGATGACAGAATCCCAGTTTGGTGGGAAGAGACCTCTGGAGATCATTCAGTCCAACCTCCCTGCTAAAGCAGGGCACCCACAGCACCTTGCCCAGGATCACAATGGCCAAGTGGGTTTAGAATCTCTCTAGAGAAGGAGACTGCACAACCTCTCTGGGCAGCCTGCTCCAGGGCTCCAGCACCCTCACACCAAATAAGTTTGTACTGTCCTTCAGATGGAACCTGCTGGGTTCCAGTTTGTGCTCATTGCCCCTTGTCCTGTCCCTGGACATCACTGACAAGAGCCTGGCCTGGCCAGCCTCTTGCCCCCCACCCTTTAGCTCTTGCCAAGCATTGCTCAGACGCCCTCTAGGGCTGCTCTTCTGCAGGCTTTCAGCCCCAGGGTTCTCAGCCTTTGCTCTTCAGAAAGCTGCTTCAGGCCCCTTAGTAGCTTTGTAGCCTCTGCTGGACTCTCTTCTGTCTCTCTTGGACTGGGGAGCGCAGAACAGGACCCAGTACTGCAGAAGTGGTCTCGTTATGGCAGAGAAGCTCTGTGAAATGCCCTGTTCAGGGTGTGAGGGCACCAGGCTGGGGTTTAGGCTCTTTGCATTCACAGGATTTGGCCAAGTTAATGTTTTAAGAAGGTTGTTGGAATAAGCTGTGTTCGGAGTAGCTTTGTCCTCTTACTGCTCAGGGCCTGGAGCAGCTGTAAAAGAAGAGCCAAGAGCAGGAGGGTTTACCAATTATATGCTCCTATTGTTAATTACCTTAATTATGTAGGATGTGCTGTTAGGTGACATCTCCACCAGAGGCCTGAGCTGCAGCCTTCTGGTCCCAAATCCTGAGGGATTCACCTAGGGACTTGTCTGGACCCTTTCTGGGGGCTTCTAGGCAGTGGGGGGCAAGTCTTGAGCAGTACAAGGACAACCTCTCACCCAAAAGGCTCTCCAGAGCAGGGTGGGGAATAGAGGTGGGAAATGGGGGTGGGAAATGGAGGAACTGGGAGCTCCCTAGAGCTGAGCCTGGTGATGCACCCAGCACCTCCAGGGGAGGGTGCCCACAGCACTCCAGCTCTCTGGGTTGCTATGGGGGATCTGGAGGGGAGAATTTGGAGGGGAAGTTTGAAATGTCCCTTCTGGTTGTCTCACACCCTCAGCCTTGGGGCAGCCCTGCCTGGTTCTCTGCCCTTCCACTTTCACTGCCTGAAGCCCATGTTTGCAGAAAGCAAATGTTTTACTGGGAGCTAATCCTGCTTGTTTGCAAAAGCCCCCAAGGCTCGTTTTAATTGCAAGTAAATGATTCTTAACGATATAAATCAGAGCCAGCCCAGGCTGGGAGTGTTTGTGATATCTTGCACTGTAACCGGGAGTCAAGGAATGAATTAGTCTCAAATTGAAAAGGGGGGGAAGGTTTCCATCTGAAATTGGGCAAATATGAGACTTCATCAAGGAGAGATAATCACTTTGTGGGATAATAATGAGGCTTCAGCTTATCAGTTTTGCATGGAGAATCCTTAATATGCCTGTGGCAGATTCTGCTGCGAGAGACAACTCAATAAGAAAGGTAGTGGAGAAAGAAGAGCCCCAGCAGCCCCCAGTCCAGAGCCTCAAACCCACCAGGCTTTGGAGGAAAAAAAGCCTGAAGAAGGAAAATACATCAGATGGATTCCAAAGTGGCTGGCTGAGGGAGGAAAGATCTGTTCTGGTAGGTTCCCACCTCTCAATTCCAGTGTATCCCGAAGGATACAGACATCTATCTCCAAAGAGAGTACCCAGCTTGCTTTCCACCACCCTGCCCCTGGTCCTGGCCTGCCTGGTTGGAATCAGCAGGAGTTTTTCACTTGGTCTCAGTGCCAGCTGCATTGTTCTGAGGAGGATAAAAACTTGACTATGAGTATGTGAAGGGATGGAAAAGAGTTTAGGGTGTTGCTCCCTGTCCCACTCCTCTTGCCCAGGGGGTTCCCCAAGCAGAAGGGATGGATTCAGACTCCAGGCACTCAGCATCCCCCTCCCACCCTTTGGCAGGCAAGGGAGCCTCAGCTGGGGCAGCACGGGACTGTTTGAGTGGCCCCAGGCTGTCCCTAAGGGGGCAAAGGTCCTCAAATCATCCTGTCCCAGGGGCTCAGGGGCCAATAACAACCAGGGATGGCTTCTATCCCCATACACCTCCTGCTCCAGACTCAGCTTCATCCTGGGGAATCAGCTGTAATTACTTTATAGTCATGCTGATTTCCCATGAAATTGGGCAGAAGCTTAGACTTGAGCTGGGGACTTGGCTTTCTCAGGAGGAAAACAGACAAGGAAAAGTGGAACTTGGAATGTTTGATTTGGTTTAGTGTTCAGGGAAATGTCCTTTTCCCAAACCCAGGCTGAGAATGACTCCTTATTGTCCTCTCCAAGCTGCCCCCATTGTTTGCACTGATTCCCACTTGCTGATGCCTGACAGAGATGCTGCTGCTAAGTGTCCCCTTAGAGCAGAATCACAGGCTCACAGGATGTCAGGGGTTGGAAGGGACCCAAGGAGATCATCGAGTCCAACCTCCTGACACAGAGGGGGCACAGATCACAAAGGAACACATCCAGACAGACCTTAAGTCTTCTGGGAAGGAGACCCCACAACCTCTCTGGGCAGCCTGTGGGACCCTTCTAGTCAAGAAGTTCCCCCTTGTGTTGAGCTGGAACCTCCTGTGCTGCAACTTAGACCCATTGCTCCTTGTCCTATGCCAGGGAGCAGAGCCTGTGTGTCCCCCCCCCCCTGCTCCTGACCCCCAGCCCTCAGACGTTTATAAATATAATTATTAAATCCCTTCTCAGTCTTCTCTTCTCCAGACTAAACAGCCCCAGGCCCCTCAGCCTCTCCTCACCAGGCAGTGCTCCAGTCCCTTCATCATCCTCATAGCCCTCCCCTAGACCCTCTCCAGCAGATCCTTGTCCCTCAGAAGCAGCCACCTGTGCACCCAGGCAGCTCCCTGCCAGCCCTGGGGACAGCTTCTCTTGCCCCAGAGTGGACAGAGGCACCCCATGGCTGGCACTGTGGGCAGAGGAGAAGCAGAAGGGACATTTTCTCTCTAAATGCCCTGCAGTACCACTGAGCATGGGGGTGCTCTGTGGAGCAACTCAAGGGGGTGCTGGGTGCATCCATGGGCTCAGCTCTGGGAAGCCTTTGCACAGAGGTGCTTCCAGCATCCCCATCTCCCACATCTTGCTCTCCTGCCCCAGGGAGCCCTTTGGGTGAAGAGTGCTCCCTACAGCTCTCATCTCCCATTGCCCAGGAGCTCCCAAAAGGGTTCAGATGAATCACACTTTGCAGCCCCACAGATCTGAGGCTTGCAACCTGCTGGGACACCTGGCAGTGGGTACAGAGAGGGAAGAGGGAAGGGATGATGTTGGCACTCATGGTACTAGCCCTGGGAAGAGAAACAGAATCACAGAATCAGCCAGATTGGAAGAGACCTCCAGGATCATCCAGTCCAACCTAGCACCCAGCCCTCGCCAGCCAGGGATAGAGCTGGGTCACTGCTCACTGCTGGGACATCCCAAATGAGGGTCTGACAGGGAGACCAGCCACAGCCTGGCCATGCCTGGGGAGCACAAATGGGGCTTTGATGAAGCTTCCAGCAGAAGAGGGTTGTGATGTGTAGCAGAGAGAGGGCTGCAGAGCTGAGCTGAGTGCAGCATCAGCTCATTCCCAGCAGACAAGGGGCTCAGACTGAGCCCAGTGCCGGTGTTAATCCCTTCTCTGTCTGTGCAGGGCTGGGCTGGCAAGATTAGCTGCCTGACTGAGGGATGCTGTTGGACTGGAGCCACAACAAGAGCACCACAAAGCCCCTGCAGGGTGAGTTCCTCATGTGCTGGGACAGCATCAGCACCAGCATGGGTCTAAAGGACAGGTGAGGATGTCATGGCTGAGACACTTCCAGTGTCACCAGCACACCTTGGGTACCTAACAGGTGCATGAGCACCCATCCCACCATGGCCACACACAAGGACACCTGCCAGACACTAAAGGCTGCTCCTTCACAGCAGAGCTGCTGGAACTGTTGGCCAAAAGGCATCTGTGTCACATTTTGTTTGCCCACATGGCACCTGATAACTTGCAGGCAATTACAGGTGGGCTGTGATTGCCCCAACTGTGGCATCTCAGGCTGTGGGGAGGGTAGAGCTGGGCTGGTGGGCACCAAGAGACCAGCACTGAGCCAGGCAGTGCATTAGCAGCCACCAGCGCTGTGCCAGCTCCTCTTGCTGTACCCAGGACAAAAGGTTCTTCCCTGTGAGCATCCTTCTCGGGCCAGGGTTGGGGTCCTGACCCCCTCCCTCCCCCCAGAACAGGGTGTGGGTCCAGGGGCAGGGGGCTGGGAGTGGGTGCAGCTGCTGCTGAGCAAAGCTGTGGGTTCATTACCGACCTTTTCAAAGCCCGTGCTTAAAAATATCCCCCCGCTGGCAGGGGCTGGCTCAGCTGCGAGGCTGCTCCTCAGCTGCCTCTCGGGATATAAATAGCCAGAGCTGAATGGCAGCGCTGGGCCAGCGCTTTGCAGGCTGCTGCTCAAGAGGGGATGGTGGCACAAGCCCCAGTGGGTGGCTGGGGATGCTGGCTGAGCACTCTGACCCTGTCCCACCAAGTCAGCCTGCAGCTCTGGGTGTCCTGAATGGAAACTGCTGCCAGCCGAGAGCTCGAAGCAAAGGGGAGCAGGCAGGAATAGAGCCTGGCGTGGGTTTGTGGTGAGCTGTCCCCACCTCCAGCCCCATCTGGGCTCTGCAAACCTCTCCTGGTCCCATAGGACCTGCCCTGGGCACAGCATTGGCAGGGGAGTCCTTTCTGAGCAAGCCTTACTTTTCTTGGGCAAAGTTTCAGAGGGATTTGGGAGAGATTAGTGATTTTGTGATGGCTTCTGAGACTAAATTAGACATTTACCATTTGCAGAGAAGAGTCTCCTGGTCCTTTGGTGGCAGTGGAAGGAGATGTTCCCACACCATGTGTCCTACAACAGTGCTGGCTGTCAGGCCAGGCTGAGGTACCCAGAGGGATAGATTTGGACTGAAGAGGAGGAAGAAATTCTGTCCAGTGAGGGTGGGGAGACACTGGCACAGGCTGCCCAGGAAGGCTGTGGATGACCTCTCCCCGGAGGTGTTCAAGGCCAGGTGGGATGAGTCCTTGAGAAGCCTGGGCTGGTGGGAGGTGTCCATGCCCATGGCAGGGGGGTTGGAACTGGGTAATCTTTAAGGTCCCTTCCAACCCAAACCATTCTATGAACCTCTGCAAATAGATGCTAAAAAAAAACACCCAAAAGAAGAAATATTTCCCCCCTTTTATCTTCCCCCAGGAGCCTGCTAGTTAATAAAGAGAAGATTCAGGTGCTGTTATTAAGTGAAAGATGTAAATGTCTTTGCTCCACCCAGTCTGCAGCTATCAGACCAAACACAGGGCAGATGATGTTGATACCTCTTCCAGACAAGTGGATGCTCTCATCCACCAGTGCAGCTGCACCTTCCTCCACCCAGGAAGCTCCTCAACTGCTTCACCACATTCCCCTCTCAAACTAACCTCTGTGTCCTGCCAGGAGTTCATCATTAGGCTCCACATGGAAGAGAAGGAAAAGTCCACGTGAAGCTTGCCCTCACCGTGGCAGCACAGCACCTTCCCTGGAAGCAAATTAGTCATGGTGCCACCAAGAGATGCTGTGAAATAAGCCTGAGTGCTCAGTGAGCTGATCTAAGCAGGAGGGAAAATTCATGCCTGAAGGCAAGGTGAAGAGTTTCGTGGCTGGAAATGGCACTTTGGATTCAGTGGTAAAGGCTCTCCTGGGAAAATTGGCTGCAGCCCCAAGAAATCCTCATACCTCCATCAGTGCCCACCCAGGTTGGGCCTTGGCTGCAGACAGCCACCAGTGATGGCAGAGGCTGTACTGGAGGATGATGTTGAAGCTGGGGGTCCCTTTCACCCCAGAGAGCCACCAGTGATGGCAGAGGCTGTACTGGAAGATGATGCTGAAGCTTGGGGTCCCTTTCACCCCAGAGAGCCATCAGTGATGGCTCTGGTGGCACAGGCAGGGGCTGTACTAGAGGATGATGCTGAAGCTGGGGGTCTCTTTCACCCCAGAGTCACCAATGATGGCTCTGGTGGCACAGGCAGGGGCTGCACTGGAGGATTATGTTGAAGCTGGGAGTCCCTTTCACCCTCTGTCCCTCCAAGGTGGTATCAGTGCCTGTGTCACCACACAGAGTGGATCCCCTCCCTTAAACTGTCTCCCCTTCCAACATCTCTGCTAGAAAAGAGAGAATGCTCTGAGCCAGCCACCTGCTTTGATGCCCAGTGAGATGCCATGATCCCTGCTGGGTGTTCCAGCTGGCAGAAGGCTGAATCAGTGCCCAGACTGTCCAAAGGTACGACACATGGGAAGGTCCATGAGCCCTTTCCTGGCCAGAGCCAACCTTTGCCTCTATCCCCAAGCTAAAACAAAGCTGTGGCTTAGTGTGATCTCCTGAGTCATCCCCAGTGCATGAGTCACTGCTGATCCTTGCTCTGTCATCTTCTTGGGGATGGGCTCTTGCTTGTTCCTCTGCTGAAGGTGTGATGGGGTGGGAGCCAGGGCACAGGAGAGGACCTCTGGGTCCTCTGGGGAAGACATCTCTTTTCCTAGCTGAGGCATCAAGCCAAAATAAGCCCTACCAGAGTGACTCCTCCCTGAAGATCCATGTGGTGGTTACACTGTGACATGGTAAGATCATCTCTTGTCTTCACTGGACTCCTTGCCTCGACAATTGGCCACCACTCCTATCTTTGACTTGGAGTTTATGAGTCTGAGCCTCCCCTCTATCAGATCTCAGCCTTGCTGAGCCAAGGAGCATCTCTCACACTTCCTGAGCTCCCTGGAAGCTCCCTGTCACTTATTTGAAAGGTGCTGAAACAATGCCAGGCTTGGGGAAAGTGCCTCCTTTGGAGATCCTTGCAGCTCAGCCTCTTACCTACCTTGCTGCAGCTCCCAGGGGGTCCAGCCTGGGCAAAACCTGATGCAGAGACCTTGAAGAGCTTCAGGGTGTGTTAAAGCAACTGCAGAGAAGTGAGAGGAGAAAGCTGCTCTGTATGCAGCCCACATGTGTGCACAGATGTAGGTGCATGCCTGTGGGTGCACACATCTGGGAGGAGTGGAGACCCCAGCAGCTTGTGCTGCCATTAGAATGGGCTGCCCAGGGAGCTGGTGGAGTCCCTGTCCCTGGAGGTGTTGAAGCCAAGCCTGGCTGGGGCACTTAGTGCCATGGTCTGATTGTCTGGTTCTATTCTACAATTCCAGCCTTGCAGGAACTCGATGCTTCCTTGCAGCCTGTTGAGCTCCATAAACATCTGCAGAGCTGGAGGGGAAAGAGCTGGGAAGAGCTCCTCCACTCCAGCATGCCTGGCATGGAGCAGCTTAGCAGCAGCCAGCTGAGCAGGCAGAACTGGGCACTGAGGGACAGGAGGGAGCCTGGGGGACACTGCTGTGCTCCCATCCATGCCACATGAGGGGTCTGGAATGAGAAATTGTTTGTTAATGCACACAGGGCTTCCTGAGCACTGAGCTGCAGCACAGCACTGGGCTTGGAGGCTGACACCAGGGACAAGTCTTCAGGCTTAAGGTGTGAGGGGGCTGCTGATTTGCCAGGGTGGTTTGTGTCCCCAGGCTCCCATGGACTTGGGCTTTGTGTCTTCTGTGTGAACTGGGCAGGGAGAAATGGGATAAAATTCACTAAGGGCAAGTGTCAAGTCCTGCATCTGGGGAAGAGCAACCCCATGGGTCACTACATCCTGGGGGCTGAGCTGTGGAGAAAAGGACCTGGGAGTGCTGGTGGACAGCAAGATGGCTGTGAGCTGGCTCTGTGTCCTTGCAGCCAAGAAGGTCAATGGCATCCTGGGGGGGCATCAAGAGGAGTGTGGCCAGTAGGTTCTCCTCCCCCTCTACTCTGCATTGGGAAGGCCATATCTGCAATACTGGCTCTGGTTTTGGTGTCCCCAGCTCCAGGAGGACAAAGAACTGTTGGAGAGAGTCCAGTGCAGGGCTACTGAGATGCGTCACTCAGAGGAAGAAAGGCTGAGACAGCTGAGGCTGTTTGGTTTGGAGAAGAGGAGGCTGAAGGGGGGACCTTGTTAGTGTTTACAAATATCTAGGAAGTGAAGATAGGGCCAGGGTCTTCCCCAGTGACAGGGCAAGAGGTAATGGGCCTAAACCTGAACCTAGGAAGCTGCATCTGAACATGAGAAGGTATTTCTGTACTTGGAGGGTGGCAGAGACCTAGAGCAGGCTGCCCAGAGATGGAGTCTCCATCTCTGTAGACTTTCAAGGCCCTCCTGGATGTGCACCTGTGTGATCCTTCAGGTGCTCCTCCTCTGGCAGAGGGGGAATTGGACTTGGTGATCTTCAGAGGTCACTTCCAATCATTACCCTGCATTTGTGAACCAAATATCAGCTGAAATGCTAATTCTTTCCACCTGCTAATTGAGGGGGTCAAAGTGCCAGGTTCTTACTTGCTGTAGTGTCTCTTCTTTTCCCCCCATGCCCCAGCAAAGCTCTCTGCTAGACCTGCACCTCCCAGGAACTTGCTGCCCCCAAGGTGCATCAAACACCCTCATGCCACTTTAAGGGCAGCACAATGGTTTTGTAGTGCATGAAGCTGGCTGTCACCATCCCTAAACACCCCCTGGGGTCCCCCCTGTGCCACCACAACCCCTCACCAGCTATTACAGCTCAGTGCATGCAGAGTACCTGCAACAATCCAGGCAAGATGCAGATCTCAAATTGTTACAGGCACTCTCAAACCCTTCAGGCAGTTTACCCTAATAAACCTGAGGGTGAAGTTTTGGCTAGATCAGAGGATCACAGACTCACAGGATGTCAGAGGTTGGAAGGGACCCAAGGAGACCATTGAGTCCAACCCCCCTGCCAGAGGAGGACCACATAATCAAGCTCAGGGCACACAGGAACACATCCAGACAGGCCTTGAAAGGCTCCAGAGAAGGAGACTCCACAGTCTCTCTAAGCAGCCTGTGCCAGTGCTCTGGGACCTTTCCAGTCAAGAAGTTCCTCCTTGTGTTGAGCTGGAACCTCCTGTGCTGCAGCTTCCATCCATTGCTGCTTGTCCTATCCCAGGGAGCAGTGAGCAGAGCCTGTTCCCCAGCCCTGATAGATGCACAGAAAGGGTGAGTGGAGGACCAGGGCAGTAGGAAGACCTCACCTGTGCTGACTCAGGAGCCCTACTGCTTCCCATGGAGTATGGGGGATGCACAAGAGCCTTGTTCCAGAGCAGGTGGTCTGGCAGTAAGGGAGCTCCCACAACACTTCTGCTCACACACACAAAGGTGGCAAAGAGATGGGGGGAGGGGGGTGTGAAGTGGCCTCATCCAGGGTGCAGCAATGGGTGAGGGAAGCCTCTTGATTGGTACTCAAGCCTGCTGTTGCCCTCATGGTCTCCAGACTCCATCCAGCTCGAGCACACAAGTGATGCTGCTCAAAGCCATCTGGGCTGCTTCTGGCTCCCTGCTAGAGATCCCCTTTTTGAGTGGTTAACACAGGGTTTATGGCAGAGAACAGCAGCTTTTAGCTGGATGAGCACAGAAAGACCCAATTTCCCCTCTCTTCTCCAGAAATGTAAGTTCCACTTGCTCCTGAGCTGACCTAATAATTGCAATTCTAAATTAAATGTAAATGTATTGGCTGCTGTAAAGGTCATCCCACAGCAAATGGCTGCCTTTGCCTCCTCTTCAGATGCATGAATGCTAAACATGTATAATTCACAGGATCATTAGCAGATAAAGATGTCCCCCACCTCTGCTCCCTAATCCTCACACAAACCCATTTCACATGTCAGTGGGCAAAGAGGAAAACTCTCCAGCCTATTAAATGGCTACAGACTGATCCATCTGCCAGGGGAAAATGCAAGTGCTCAGCATCCTGCAGCACCCAGCCCTCTGGAAATGGAATTCCTGTCTTGTAGGAGACAGAATGACTGCAGGCTATCCTTCAGGGCTCTCTGCAATTGGGTCTTCTGCTCTGCCAGGTCATCACCCTGGTTGCAAAAAGATTGCTGCCTGCTCTCTGCTAACCATTAGACTTGAAGCAAGGTCTGTGAAACCTCCTCCAGACTCTCTTCAGGCAAACTGGGGAGTGCAGGGTTCAGTGGAAGGCACAGAGTTTCTCTAGGGGTGAGCTGAATCACGTTGTGCCTGCTCAGGGAGCTCCTAAAACTGAGGATCAGTGAGATGACAGCGTCTTTGTGCTTCAAAAATCAATGTGGACCTTCCCACACACACCACCAGGTGCAGCAGCAAGCACTGGAGGACGACAAGCCACAAGCTACAGCAGAAATGTGCCCTTGGACATAGGAGGAGATGGTTGGGTGGCCACCTCGAGCCAGGCCACAGCAGTTATTCGCAGCCCTCAAGATGCTGAGCCTCCTGTTGCCTTAGAACATCACCATTTCTCCCTGGGAGCTCAAACTACTCCAGCTGTTTGGTTTTCCCCCCACTTCAAGCAATCTGCCCCACTCCACTGGAGCATCCCATACTCCACAGGCAAAACTGACAGCAAATGCTCCTGCCAAAGGCAGCTTTGCCCTCGGGGTTTCTGAGCCGGGCAGGGGTCTCACAGCACAGCCCCTCTCCATCTACAAGACATTCCCCAGAGCAGCCCTCTGCAGGAGGCTGAGCAGCTGCCAGCTTCACGGCTGGGCACAGAGCTGAGCCTTCCCTTGCCTCCCTGGTGCATATTCATGCACCTGCAGAGGGGCCAGCAGGGCCAGTTCACCTGCTGGCCTCTGCAGCTGGGGGAGCCACCACCACACAACCACCCCATTTGCCAAGGGCATCTGCTGGTGGCCTCAGAAACCTCTGCAGATGAGGGGAGAGTGAGAAGCTTTCCTCTGCCAGCACAGGGCCTGGCAGAGAAGTTTCCCACCCTTGGTACCACCTGTAGGTGCTAAACATCTAATGAGACCCTGCTGAGCCCAGGGCTCTGCCATTCCCCCAGCACCACACAAGGCCTGGATCACAGGATGTTAGGGGTTGGAAGGGACCCAAGGAGAACATCCAGTCCAACCTCCCTGACAGAGCAGGACCACACAATCCAGCTCAGGGCACACAGGAACACATCCAGACAGGCCTGGAAAGGCTCCAGAGAAGGAGACTCCACAACCTCTCTGGGCAGCCTGTGCCAGGGCTCTGGGACCCTTACAGGCAAGAAGTTGCCCCTTGTGTTGAGCTGGAACCTCCTGTGCTGCAGCTTCCATCCA
>WAAF01002383.1:79745-111393 GCA_013400475.1 Tricholaema leucomelas
CACTGATCCCTAAGAGACACCACTGGTCACAGCTCTCCAGCTGGACCTGACACCATTGATCATCACCCTCTGAACTCTACCTTGTAACCAGCTCCTAAGCCACCTCACTGTCTGCTCTTCAATCCCACACTTCCTGAGCTTGCTGTGTGTGTGGCTGTAACTGGATGTGTTTCCTTCCTCCTAAAACCAGTCTGTGAAGCCTGTCCCCACCACAGATGCAGGGATGGTTTAAAGCAGAGAAAGGGCTCACTGCCAAGCAGCCAAGACAGGTCTCAGGGCAACAATGCCATCTGCAACTCACCTCCTGCAAGCTGAGAGGTCTCTGGGGTCTGCTGTCCCGATCCCATTAAAGGCCCACTGAAGAAATGTCCTGGGAAGCACATAAAGTTTCTCAGCTCAGCAATACACAAATCCAGCCCCAAATAACCACAGAATTGACTTGAAGACAGATGTAGAAGCTGCTCTTTGTCTTTCCTGCCCATCTGAGGTGTTTAACAGTCTTCTGTTGTCAGGTTTTGTAGTCAGGCCCAGCCATGGCCCCCACAGAACCTGCCTTAAACTCCACAGAGAATGGAGACAGTTCTGTGGGTGGTGGGAAACTGGAGCAGGTCCTTTGGAGTCGAGGTGCTACCAGCAAGCAAGGGCTCAGGGTGCTACACCCAAAGCTCTGTCTCAGGAGGTAAAGCAGGCATGACTTCAGCTCTAATACCCAGCACACCCTGAGTCCAGCCTGGGCCCTGTTTGGGCCTGTTCCTCTCCTTCTGCCCCTCATCGCTATGCTCCACGAGGCTGAGAGGAAGGCTGCTTCAGCCAGGACAGAGCCCTTCGAGCTAAGCCAAGTAGCTGTACCTACCTCAGGTGCGGCGGGAACGGCGCCCCGGCGGGAAGGGAGAAGGGCGCCCCGGCGGGGAAGGGAGAAGGGCGCCCCGGCGAGGAAGGGAGAAGGGCGCCCCGGCGAGGAAGGGAGAAGGGCGCCCCGGCGAGGAAGGGAGAAGGGCGCCCCGGCGAGGAAGGGAGAAGGGCGCCCCGGCGAGGAAGGGAGAAGGGCGCCCCGGCGAGGAAGGGAGAAGGGCGCCCCGGCGCCCACAACTCCTCATAGCATTCTTGTCTCCCAACGGCTCTTTCAGCCCAACACCAGACAAAACTCCACTCAAACCCACAGAAACTTGTCTGAGCAGTTAGTACCTGCCAGGCCCTGCTTTTATAACTGGCCTTAATTGCCCTTGAGGACCCCCAGCTGTCCCCAGCTCTATATAAGCTCCAGCTCTTCCCCTGCTGTTTCACAGGCTGAGCTAGCTCTTGGAGGGCAGTAGGAGCTGGGCTGCTCTGTTGCTGTCTGAGCACCATACCCTGGGACTGAGCGGGTTCCTGGTGGTGCCAGCTTCATTGATAGCTTCAGACATTGTGAACTGCTCCCAGGACCAAACCAAGGCTGTAGTTCTCTAAAGCTGCACACGAGCTTGGGTTGGAGACAAATATAGTTCCAGCAGGTTTGTTGCCCACCAGGAAGCCATTTCATAAGCTGAGAAGCAGAGGACAGAAGCCATCATCTTATGCCTGTGTGATCTTCTACAGGTAGGACACCAGCATGGTTTTAACTGGGATGGCTCTTTGGGTTCCAGTGGGGCTCCTCTCTGTGGGCAGAGGGCTGGGGGGTGGCAGGTGGTGTGGCTGGACTCGGTGCACAGGAGGCTTCTTGCTGCCCTTCTAGGCATGGCTCTGTGTTGTGAGAGCTGTGTGCAGTAGGTTGGCTTCCTTCATGTAGTGAGGAAGTGTTGAGTCTTGGTGTAGTCTTGAGCTAGAGACCTCCTCCTGGGTGGAGGTGAGGCACCTGTTGTGAAGTGCTGAGCCTACAGGAGAGGAATGGACTCAGGGATCAAAGTCAGATGGTGCCGTCCCTGTCAGGCTTGAGCTGTTCTCCCTGCTTTGGCAGTATCTCCCTAAATCATACAATGGTGTAACTTAGAAGGGGTGTCAGAGATAATCTACTTCAACTCCTCTGATGTGGACAGGAATAGCTCTCAGCTAGACTTGGTTGCCCAAGGCCTCATCTAACCTGGTCTCAAACACCTCTAGGCAGGGCACTGTGAGCAAAAAGTCTCCCCCACACTCATATTGAAGAGCTTCTTCCTCAGGTTCAGTCTAATCCTACTCTCTAGTTGACCGGATGGGGCTGGGTGATAGATTGGACTGGATGTGCTTGGAGGTCTCTTCCAACCTGTTTGGTTCTATGATTCCTCCAGCTTAAAACCTTCCCCCCTTGTCCTGTCTCTATGAGCAGTCCTTCTCCAGCTGTCCTGCAGCCCCCTCCAGGCATTTGTAAGCAGCTCTAAGGTCTTCCCTTCCCCACACTGAGCAGCTCCATCTTCCTCAGTCTATCCTGCTAACACATCCAGGTGCAGACTACAGCAGGATCCCTGGGCACAGCTCCCACCAGCTGGGCTGCTCCATTTCTCCTGCCCTTCAGCTGGCTGCAGAGGTATGAAGCAAGGAGGGAAGCTGGCAGCCCTTCCCTTGGAAGGTGTTCATTCATGCCCTGACGTGTTTATTTGCATAGAGACATTTGGGGCTGTTTTGTTGTTGGCTGACTTATTGTAGGAGTTCTCCAAAGCTGTGATATTGAATTATAAATGGAGACAGTGTAGCCATGAAAGATTGCTCCTCCACTATAGGCAGCCTTATCGAATGTGACAGTCACAATAAATGCAGGCTATAAAGCCAAGCTAAATATGCTCTGCAATCCAAGATGTGCAAATCAAGCAAGTAGAAAAATAACCATCGTTTGTTGTGGTGTTTTTTTTTCCCACCTCTTTCTTTTATTCCTCCCCTCCCCTACTCCCTAAACAAATCCTGAACCTTGGGTGATGGTTTTGTTTAGCTTCGTGTCTTGGCTCCTCGGCAGAAGAGTCTGGCAGCAGATAATGAAATGACCTACTTCTGCTGTCTTTGGTCATGACAACACATAAATTAAGAATTATGCCCTTTTGAATTAAACTTAGTGTTTTAGCAGAAATTAGAGTGTAAAGAGGGGCTGGGAAAGAAGAGAGGGGAGGTGGAAGCTGCTCTGGCTTCTGTGGCTGTCCCTTTGCGCTCTGCCCTGTTCCCAAGCACTGAGGGCTGAATGTTGCTATGGTCCTGAGCTGGTACCAGCCATCAGCTGGGGCTTCTCTTCCTATCAGTTTAGCTGACTCATGAGGGCTTTACCTTCTGGTGAGCTTCTGGAGGCCTCCAGAGGCTAAGCAGTGCCGTTTAGCTGATGGTTTAAATAATGCTCTGGGTTTCACCCAAGTGTTAACTCCAAAGCGTCCCTAAATGGGTGTCATTTAGAGCCAGCGCCCAGGGAGACCCCCTCCTTCACCACGGGAGTTGTTTTGCCTCCAACTGCATCCAGTGTGCAGTGTCTCATAATGCTTTCTGACTAGGTGACAGCAAAATGAATGTTGGCTTTAATTGAATTTCAGACTGGGAGTGCTGGCTGCAGCCTGTGGTGTTGGTTGCAGGGGTTGTGAATTCTATTTGGAGGTGGGGGGCTGCTGAGCTGGGGATTCAGGCTCTCTAGGGTGGAGGTAACACTGGGGAGGCTGAGGTGGGTGGGTATGGTCCTTGCTGCCTCAGAAATGGGTAGCTGGGTCAGAGCAAGGCTGGTTAATAACACTGGAGATGCCAGAGGCATGAGGGAAGGTGGAGGGAGCATGGTGCTGGGTGACCTTGCAGTGCTGTTAGCAAGGGGTGAGGTGGGTTACCATGGCTGGGGTAACTTCTGCCCTTTCCAAACACCACCAATGAATTCAACAGTCTACCAAATCCATTATGAAACCAAATGATGTATTTCCATAAACAAGAGGCTAAATTTAGCACTGGGAGCTTTCTGTTTCTGGGCCCTGCAGGCATGTCACTGATCTCCGTGTGCTCCAGCTGCAGGAACAGGGCTGGGAGTGATGGCAGAGTCCTAGGGACCTTCCTGCCTGTCCTTGCTGTGGGCTCCTCCTGGGCTGTTGATCCAAGAGCCCACCCAGCCTCTCTTCACAAAGGTTGTATGCCCAGTGGGATGCAGAGGTGGTGTCACTAGGTTGATCATCATCCCTGGTGATACACAGCAACACACCCCAGTGAGGTGAGATGTGATGGAGGCAGCTGTAAATGCATCCCTGCCCTTCTGCCAACCCCCCCAGATGCACATACAGCTCTTTCACTCTTGCAGAAGCTTGCTCTGAGCTTACAAGTACTGGGCAAGAAGCATTGTCCCACGCCAGGGGCTTTGCTGGGCTCCCTGAGCCCTGCTCTGGCTGAGGTGAAGCCAGCAAGGATGATAGTGGCTTACATCAGTCCTGGATCTGGTCTGGTTCTTCTGGAGACATGTCCAGGCCCTGAAGTGGTTTGTTCTGCAACATGGTACTATGGCAGGAGGTATGAAAGGTGCTTCCACGGTGTCCTCCTCCATCCCAGCATCCTTGCTCTCTCATTTTCCAGTTAGTGCTGGTCCCTGAGGATTTCTCACAGCTCCTGACTCCCACACCCAGGCAGGAAGCTTTGTGCTGCCCAAGCAATGTTTGTGCAGCAGGGAGGGTAAAAAGAGCCCTCCCAAACCACAAAACATCTCCTAGTGATTCCCAGTGGTGTTCCTAGCAGGGGCTCAGCTTCTGACCTGGGAATTTGGGGATGCTGTGCCTGTCTCAGCCTAGTTTCAGGCTTTTGTGTGGCTTGAGCTGATGCTCAAGCTGCTGCTACTGCTCCACTGTAGAGACGAGCAGACCCTTGGCTGCTGGCATGAGAAGCTGCATCCTGCAGCAGAGACTCCCAGCCATGGTGTGAGCAGGGCTGACAGTTGGGACCTCACACCAGAGGGACCTTCTCTATCATCTCTTCAGCACTTTGCATGTTGCCAGAGTTTCCCAGAATCCTGCAGGGCTATTCCCAGCCACAGAACCCCAGTGTGGGAGGGGGGTGGTGGGGGGTGTTGGAAAGGACTTTAGCAGGTCACACAGTTCAACCCCCTCTGCAGAGTCACCAGCAGCAGCTTGCCCAGAATCAGTGTCCAGCTGGGTTTGCAATCTCTCCAGAGAAGGAGACTCTACAACCTCTCTGGGCAGCCTATTCCGGGGTTCTGTCAAGGCTTTAGGTGGCTCTGCTCTCTCTCCAGGATGGCTCCTGTGTCCTGCTGGTTTGGGGATGTGGCTGACAGGAGCAATTCATATAATGAACCAGGTTGGAAGACACCTCCAAGCTCATCCAGCCCAACCTAGCACCCAGCCCTGTCCAGTCAACCAGACCATGGCACTAAGTGCCTCATCCAGGCTTGGCTTCAACACCTCCAGGCATGGTGACTCCACCACCTCCCTGGGCAGCCCATTCCAATGGCAATCACTCTCAAGAACTCCCTCCTAACATCCAGCCTATGTGCTTCTTCCTTTCAGTCTGGTGTGTCCAAGCTCAGTGAGTAACTCCTGATGAGCTGTAATTTCTACAATTAAATCTTGAGGACAACAAACAAGAGCCTTGAATTAATATCCCTGCAGTGTGTGCTGTGTCAACTCTTCTTGGGGCATCTCATCTGGTGGTTGGGTCTTCCCTGCCAGCCTGGCTCCCTTTCCAGTGGGAGCAGGATCACAGAATGGCTTGGGAGGGAGTTTTAAAGTTCATCTGACCTGACCCCTAGATGGGATCCTCTTGCTTTAGACCTTAACCCAGCTGGGAGTGGATGTGCTGCTGTGAACCACAGCTGCTCTCCACACTGATGTCAGCTTTAAAATCTGACCTAAATAAGATTTTCTCTTTCATTCCAGGCTGATTTTCTGTCAGTCTTTGTTTAATTTGAGCTGTCTAATTGTGGGGCCCTAATTCAGCTAGAGATGCTGCTAGTCATATGGAAGCAGCTCTGGCCTCGTGGCTTGATTTCTTTTCTCTTCCCCTTTTTAGCAGAGGATTGATTGATTTTCCTACCACTGTGATCTCTCTCCCACTGCAGTTCCCATCACTGCAAAGTTCAGGCTCCTCTTTGTTCTAATTATCACTATCTCCACACAAAGTGGAAGCAGCAAATGCTCTGGTCTATTTTAAGGTGTAACTGAGATGATAATCCTGCACAGCTGGGAAGACTGCAGGAAACTTCTGCTCAAAGGATCTTCTTTCCCTGCCCAGAATCAAAGGAGCAGCTTTTCTTTGCTGGGAACCCCCAAAGGAAGGGCAAGTCTACCTGGCCAGGCTGTCCTGGCAGGGAGGAGTGGTGTTGTCCCCTGGCTAAGGCAGGATCTGCTTTCTTTTTAACTCCTGTGGAACACATGGACCTTAGCAGATGCCCTGGGCATGTTTCTTGTTCTTGCCATGCTATGGGAGCAGATGTTTAGAGAAAGGAGCTGCTCCAGCATTGCTCTTGTCCCAGGCTCCAGTAAAGAGACATTTTGCTTCCCTAGCTTAGTTATTCCTAGTTCTCCAGTGAAGTCCCCAGAGAACTGAGGGTTTTCCCCTCACCAGACTGCCACCAGTTACTGCTTCCCACAAAACCAGGTGGCAGGAACAACACAAGCTCAGCTGCCCTGACATGGGTGAGGCATTGCTGTGCTCTCCAAGGAGCTGGCCATGCCCAAGCAGCAGATGTGCAGCTCTCCCTCCACCCACACTGACTTTTAGCTCTGAACCCTAATTCATGGAATCACAGAATTATTTCCTTTGGAAATGACCCTTAAGACTGCTGAGTCCAACCATGACTACTCCATCCCCATGTCCCCAGGAGTGAAAAATACTTGAGGACCAAACAGCTCCAGCAGCCTGGTGGCAGGTGAGCTCTGGTACCAACACCATGGGCATGTCCTCACCTCCAGATGGATGAGATGTTGCTCTGGGGAAAGAAAATCAAAAGGGGTTGTTGGCACATCAGTGTTTGATCCTGTTGTGCACACAGGGAGGCAGAAATAGAGCCTGAAAGGCCTGGGGTGACTCATGCACCTGTGTGGCTGAGAACTGGTGACACTGCATTGAGTGGGATGGGCTGGTGTGGTGCTGAGTGGGACCTTTGAGCTGCTCTGCAGGCGTAGGAGATTTGAGATGGGAGACTTGTGATTTGAGGCTGTCTCAGGATGGAGTTCTTGGGGCTGGATGCTAGGAAGCAGAGCTGTCAGATGTTGCAGGTATCTCAAACACCAGGGCAGCCTGTGGGCAGCCTTTCTGCACCCAAAAAGCAGACCCTGAGCCTGCTTATTGTGCTGCCATCTCCAATGCATTTGATTTTCTAGCCTGTAATAGAATGAGGGTCAGTGGGCTTAAGTTTAAGGAGTGGAGAGTTAGACTGGAGATGAGGAAGAAATTCTTTCCAGTGAGGATGGTGAGACACTGGCACAGGTTGTCCAAGGAGGCTGTGGATGCCCCCTCCCAGGAGGTGTTCAAGGCCAGGTTGGATGAGGCTTTGAGTGACCTGGTCTAGTGGGAGATGTCCCTGCCCATGGCAGGGGAGTTGGAACTGGATGATCTTTAAGATCCCTTCCAAGCTAAATGGTTCTGTGAACTGAACAGTCTTTAAGATCCCTTCCAAGCTAAACCATTTCATGAACTGAATGGTCTTGAGGCCTTGAGTGACCTGTTCTAGTGCGAGGTGTCCCTGCCTATGGCAGGGGGTTGGAACTGGATGATCCTTGAAGTCTTTTCCAACCTAAACAAACCATTCTATGATTTTTCTCTTGAAAACCCTTTCCAAGCTAAACCATTCTATGAATCTTCACCTGAAAGAGAAGATAAAACTTAGTCCTAATTGCTTAGGATTTTCACTTCCTGAGTGACCCAAGCAGAGGGCCACACAATGCGGGAGCAAGCCGCAGCCAAACTGGGAGCAAGTCACAGCTGAGTTGGATTTGAGGAGGGATCATGTGAAGTGGGAGCCTTGCCGAGTGCCATGGCATTTTTCAAGTGAGGTGCTAAGAGTCAGCTGCTGACTGAAAGGCTATTTTTTGAGAAGGCTCTTCCTGACAAAATATTTGAAAGTGGTTTAAAATAGTTTGCGTGGAAACGTGGAAAAGCTGGAAGGAGCTGTGGAGATCATCTGCTCTGCCCCTCTGCCAAAAGCAAACCCACCCTGAGCCAGATCCAGCTTGCATTTTAGACCTCCTTGTTGTTTTTTTCAGTGTGAATCTGAATCTTCTAGCAGGAACCTTCAAAATCTCTGTCAAGAGAGTTTAACTGAAAGTTTCTTTGGAAGGTAGCTGGAAAAGGTTGGTGTGAAGAGAAGGATTTCAACATAAGATGTTTAGTGACCTCATCTGGATTCCTTTTAGTGATTGTTGGTTTTGTTTGATTTTTTTTTTTTCCCCTGTTCTACCTGACTTAAGGCAGGGAAATGCTCTAAAATGCTCAGGTCTGGAGGTGGGCATGAGCTGTGGCTGAGCCAGCTTTATCTTGCACTCCCATGTGGGATGCTTCTGCTCTGCATGAGCCACTTTGGTAGCTGTAGGGCAGTGACTGGTCTGGGCATGGTGGCACAAGCAAAAAGAGTAGGTGGGTGATGGAATTGAGCATTGCTGTGGGCTCAGCTCAGTCTATACCCACACAGATGGTGAGGAGCAGGTGTGGGCAGTCAGACCCTCCGCAGATTTGAGTCATAGAATCATGAAGGTTGGAAAAGATCTCCAAGGTCATCAAGTCCAACCACCAATTCTCCACCACCCCCATGCCCAGTTCAGTATCTTTATCAATGATCTGGACCAGGGGATTGAGTCCAGCATCAGTAAGTTTGCAGATGACACCAAGCTAGGAGCAGATGTGGAGCTGTTGGAGGGTAGGAGAGTCCTGCAGAGGGACCTGCACAGGCTGGATGGGTGGGCAGAGGCCAATGGGATGAGATTGAACAAGGCCAAGTGCAGGGTTCTACACTTTGGCCACAACAACCCCAGGCAGTGCTACAGTTTGGGGACAGAGTGGCTGAGAGCAGCCAGGCAGAGAGGGACCTGAGGATGCTGGTAGAGAGGAGCTGAAGAGGAGGCAGCAGAGTGCCCAGGTGGGCAGCAGAGCCAATGGCATCCTGGGCTGGCTCAGGAGCAGTGTGGGCAGCAGGNGGATGTGAGGAGGAAGTTGTTGTCAGAGAGAGTGATTGGCATTGGAATGGGCTGCCCAGGGAGGTGGTGGAGTCACCATGCCTGGAGGTGTTGAAGCCAAGCCTGGCTGGGGCACTTAGTGCCATGGTCTGGTTGATTGGCCAGGGCTGGGTGCTAGGTTGGGCTGGATGATCTTGGAGGTCTCTTCCAACCTGTTTAGTTCTATGATCTTCTGAACATCTCCAGGCATGTTGACTCCACTTCCCTGGGCAGCTTGTTCTAATGCCTGACCAAAGTGGCAGAGGGCACAGTCCCCTTCCTGCCGCCGTTTCCTCCATGGTTGTTCCCTTTCCTTGCAGATGGTCTCTGCAGACCATCATGGTGATTTCCTTGCAATGCCATCTGCCATTCTGCATCACCGGCAAGGGCCTTGCACCCTGTCTGGTAACCTCTGCTTTGACTCAGCTCCTGAAAGCAGGAGTTTAAACCTTCCTGCTGTGTGGGGTGAGAACAGAACTTCAGAATCACAGAAACATTCCAGTTGGAAAAGCCCCTCAGAATCATCAAGTCCAGCCATTATCCCTACTTTACCAAGTTCACCCTTAAACTGTATCCCCAAGCACCACATCCAAGTGACTTTTAAACACATTCAGGGTTGGTGACTCCACTACCACCCTGGGCAGCACATTCCAGTGCCTGACCACTCTTGCTGGGGGGAAAAAAAATGCATCTTAATGTCCAGTCTAAATCTACCCAGTTGCTGCTTGAGGCCATTCCCTAAGGCAAAGAGCAGCACAAGCACAAAAGGTCTGCATTTTATTCCTCATTTTGTTGGTGTGTTGTTTCCCCCCCAACCACCTTGTAGCTAATCTCATTATGCTCAGGGGTTTAAATTTAGGTTGGCACAAATCTGTATTGCTGAAATGTTTTACCTTAAGTTCTCAGAAGCCCTCTCCATCTGTGAGGGTAACACCAAGTATTAATTAACCACAGCTAATCCTATGCAGTGCTTGGGTAACATAAAGCATGGCACAGGAGCAAGTCCAAAGTGTGATTCCAACCTAATAAAAGCAAACCTGTCCCTTCTCCAGGAAAGAAGGGCTTTGGGAGTTCTTTGGTCTTTGAGAACAGCACTTGGCTTTCTTCAAATAGCTGCTTGAAGCTGCAGATTGCTTTGGTTTGATTTAAAAGGCAAAGTGAGGCTGAAAGGTGGCTAGGGCCGGTGGGAGCGCGGTGCTGGGCGCTGCCGCCCGGCTAGGGACGGTACCAGCTGGCGGCTGCTGCCGCCCGGCTAGGGATGGTGCGATCTGAGCGCTGCCGCCCGGCTAAGGACGGTGGGAACGCGGCGCTGGGCGCTGCCGCGCGGCTAGGGACGGTGCCAGCTGGCGGCTGCTGCCGCCCGGCGAGGGATGGGGCGAGCTGAGCGCTGCCGCCCGGCGAAGGACGGAGGGAACGCGGCGCTGGGCGCTGCCGCCCGGCTAGGGACGGTGCGATCGGGGCGCTCCTGCCCGGCTAGGGACGGTGCGAGCGCGGCGCTGGGCGCTGCTGCCCGGCTAGGGACGGTGGGAGCGCGGCGCTGGGCGCTGCCGCCCGGCTAGGGACGGTGCGAGCGCGGCGCTGGGCGCTGCTGCCCAGCTGTGGCTAGCAGCAGTTGTTCTGTCCTTGCCATGGCAGCAGGGCTCGCAGGGGAATGGCTGGAGGGCTGAGATGTGTGCTGGTAGGTGTGCCTTAGATGGGCATGGATTGCTGTTCTCTAGGTCTGCTGCCCTACATGCGTGGTTGTCCCTGGCTCCTTACCGTGGCACAATGCAATGGCACAAAGCCCATAGCTGGCTCATGCCGACTCACCCCTCTGTCACCTGAGGCAATTCGTGTGACACACGAAAGCTGCTCTAGGGAGGGCTGTGTCGGTGGTGGTGGTGGCAGCGTTAGGATGCTGATGATGTTGTAGGTGGCCCCAGCGTGAGCACAGGAGCTGGGCTCACTACTGATACCTGCCACCCCCTCCTGCTTCTCATGCCTTGATGTCCTCTGCACGCCCCGAGGTTCATGGGCGTTTGCTTCCATAATGTGGGGCAGGGTCATACTGTAGAGGAAATCACAAGACTGGGGACAGCTCTGAAGCCCAGCTGGTGAAGATGGTGGCAGGGATTGGGTTAGTGATCTGGTTGGGGCTGGGGGGGAGGCAGCCCTTGATTAAGCAAGCTCTGGTGCAGTAAGCAGCAGCAGGTTGGATAGAGTCAGACTGGCTTGGGTTGGAAGGGACCTTGTGAAGCTTGACCTGTCTGGATGTGTTCCTGTGTGACCTGAGCTAGATTCTATGGTCCTGCTCTGGCAGGGGGGTTAGGCTTGATGACCTATGGAGGTCCCTTCCAACCCCTAACATCCTGGGAAGCTCATCCAATCCAATTTCCCTGCAGTTAGCTGAGACACCTGCAACTAGTTCAGGTTGTTTAAAGCCCCAAACAACCTGACCTGGAACGGTTCCAGGGATGGGACATCTCTTACCTCTCTGGTCGTCCTGAGACAGTGTCTGACCACCCTTAGGTGTGAAAATCAGCTTCCTTCTATCTAGTCTTAAATCTCCTTCTCCTAGTTCAAGCTATTGTCTCTTGTATTGTCATAGCAGGCCCCGACCAAGAGTCTGTCTCCAGCTTTTTCATCAGCTCCTTTAAGCACTGGAAGGCACCAGAAAGTGTCTTTGGAGCCCTCTCTTCTCCAGGCTGAACAAGCCAAACTTTCTCAGCCTGGCCTCACAACAGAGGCAGAGATGGTTTGAAAGCTCCCAAAGCTGTGTTAGTCATCTTGGTGTTGTCCTTGGTGGCCATAAGCGGGTCAGGCCTGATGTGAACCTTCACAGCAAGCAAGAGGAGCTCTCCAGGCTGTGCTGGGCAGAGGAGGGAGCCAGTGGCTGTGCATGGAAGCTGTAAGCACCTTCCAGATTATCAGCCTGGAGTTTGGCTCACTGCGGAGGTGACTTGGGGCAGGGACTCTGACTATGAGATGCTCCTTGCTCCACGCCATGCAGCAAGGACTGTTGAACCAGCAGCAAAGTTACTCTGTTGTTGCTCCAAGGCAGCACCTGCCTGTGCAGGAGTGCTGCTGAGCTGTAGGCTCTGTTGGTTGCTTTGTATCTGAACATCTGGTCTGTGTGGAAGCTCCTTGGAAACAGCTGGAGCCCACCAGAGGGAAGCCCCTGGGGTGGTTGGTGGCAGTCTGGCTCCAGTGACTTCTGCAAAGAGAAGTGATTGATTTTTAGCTCTCACTCAGCAGGCTGCCTTTAGGGCTTTGCTTTGCTGGGGTGGTATCAGCCACTGGTGTGATGTTTGCTGGCGTGCAAAGCTTGCAGTGGGTGGGGGAGCTGCCAGAGCTTGTGCCTGGGATGATCCATACCCCTGGAAATGCACACTCTTCATATGCCACAGGAAGCCTCTGCAGCCCAGGGGGCTTCAGTATGCCTCTCAAAGTCTGAAAGCCTTTGGCTGGGTCAGGGCTGGAGAGATGTTGATGTTCTGCTGCAGTTACAAGAGAGTGGTGAATGCTAACACCACTCCTGACATCAAACTCCCACACAGACTCCTCCTTCCTGTGCTTGCTATTTTTCTTCCCTGTTTTCAACCCTGGAAAAGGCTGAGTGCAAACTGGGATGTGCAAGGTGCTCTGTGGATGTTGGAGATGGAGGTGTGGTGCAAGCTGTGGGTCAGCACAACATATGGCAAGCCAGGACACCTACCTTCAGCTCCAGCCTCTGTCCTATCTTGTTGGCAGTCTCAGTTCATCTCCCTGCAGCCTGTGGAAACCATCCATGAATCCATCAGTGATGTGCAATGGATGGGCACCTGCCCTGAGAGGACAGCTAGAGTGACAGCAACTGGATGCTCCACTCTATGTTGCCATCTCAAGATCATCTTAATGCCAGATATTGTTCTACTGCTCTTGGCTCAGCATTGGCATTTGAAGAACTTGTGTTTCTCTTTGGAAAACCCGGATCAAAGGAAGTGTTCTCAGCAAAGCCAGGCAGGCAGGGCAGGGAGCTGCAGAAGGTGCTCCTCAGAACCATAAACCCAGGAGGTTGTCTTCCATGAAGTCAATCTGGGCTCTGAGCATAGAGTGCAGAAAATCAAAGAGGGACTTAAAAGGGGATCTGAGGCCAAGTGGTGCCTGTGTGCCAGGGCCTGTAAAGCAGGGTGTGACTTTGTGCTGTGAGGAGAGACTCACTGCCCAAACATGGCAATCCTGATCTTGCTGTTAGCCACCACCTTGGTTCAACCCTTGTCCTGAGGGCAAGATTGGGGCAGGGCCCCCATCCAAACTACCCCATGCTGGGACCAGCTCTTCTCCCCTTCTTGGTGCTGTTTTTCATGTTCAGACTTGGCAGGTGGCATCTGATTGAAACTCCTCAGCAGAGCTCTGGTAATAGCCCAAAATGTGCTGATCCAGTTCTACCTGCCTGCTCCACAGCCACCATTTCCTCCTGCCCACCAACGGGCAAAGCCAGTTCCAGCAACAAATGTTCCCTGCTTAAAGCCAGCCTGAAAGGGGAATAGATTAAGCAAGCAGACTTGGATCACAGGAAGTTATGGGTTGGAAGGGACCTCCAGAGATCAAGTCCAACTCCTCTGCCAGAGCAGGAGCATAGAATCTAGCACAGGCCACATAGGAACACATCCAGAAAGGCCTTGAAAGTCTCCAGAGAAGGAGACTCCACAGCCTCTCTGGGCAGGGGCTCTGGGACCCTTCCAATCAAGAAGTCCTCCTTCAGGTTGAGGTGGAACTTCTGTGCTGCAGTTTGTACCCATGGCCCCTTGTCCTGTCACAGGGTGCAGCTGAGAAGAGTTTGTCCCCTTCCTCTTGACCCTCAGCCCTCAGGTATTCATAAACACTGATCAGATCCCCTCTAAGTCTTCTCTTTACCAGATCAAACAGCCCTAGGTCCCTTAGGTCCTTTACTAGATCAAACAGCCCTAGGTCCCTTAGCTTCTCAGAGCTCATTGCTGGCTACAACTACCTGAAGGGAGGCTGTAGCCAAGTGGGGTTGGGCTCTGCTGCCAGGCAGCCAGGGACAGAACAAGGGGACACAGCCTGAAGCTGTGCCAGGGCAGGTCTAGGCTGGATGTTAGGAGGAAGTTGTTGTCAGAGAGAGTGATTGGCATTGGAATGGGCTGCCCAGGGAGGTGGTGGAGTGGCCGTGCCTGGAGGTGTTGAAGCCAAGCCTGGCTGGGGCACTTAGTGCCATGGTCTGGTTGGTTGGACAGGGCTGGGTGCTAGGTTGGGCTGGGTGAGCTTGGAGCTCTCTGCCAACCTGGTTGATTATGATTCTGTTCTATGTTCCTATGGTTCTTAGAATGATTCCCATTGCTGGGAGCCCTCCACACAGTCCCTTTTCAAGTCCCTGCTCCTGCAGGTTTCTTGGGAGGGTTTTAGCTTCACACTAATCTGTTGTGACATGCCTCATCTGTCCTGCTCACAGTGCAAGCATGGCCAATGGTAGACCTGCAAGCCCTCCTGGCACAGACCAAGCTCTCACCAGCTGGTGGAGGTACTTTTGTTGCAGAGCTTGTGCCAATTCTCTCCAAGACATAAGCTGGAAGCACTTTTGCTGCTCTAAATGCTAAGGATTTCTGCCAGTATCATAATGTCACCTGCAAACCTGCTCCTGCATGCATACCTGGAACCACAGTCCTCACTTAGACTTGGCCAAACCTCCCCAGTCTGATACAGAATTGGAGTGCATGCTTCCTCAAAGCCCAGTTGAAAGAAACCTCTGTCACCTGCAGACTGGCTGTGGTGGCATCACATCCTATCCTAACCTTGGAAAAGCCATCTCCAAGCATGGTTGGGCAGCCCATACAAGGCTCTGTATCCTCACAGCAATACCTGCACCTACTCCTGGACCCAGGGCTGTTGTGCTGCCCATCTGCAGGCAAATCTGCAAGTGTTTAGTCCTCCAGCTCTGCTCTGACCTTAGTCCTGAGTCTTTATATAGCTGGCACCAAGCTGAGTGGTGTGGTTGATACAGCTGAGGGACAGGATCAGTCCAGAGGCACCTGGACAGGTTCAAGAAGTGGGTCCATGTGAACCTCATGAGGATCAGCAAAGCCAATTGCAAGGTCCTGGCCCTGGGTCAGGGCACTCATCCAGGCTGGAGGGCAGCCATGTGGAGAGGCACTTGGGGGTACAAAGCTGGAAATGAGCTGGCACTGAGCACTGCCAGCCCAGAGCCAGCTTGTCCTGGGCTTATCCCCAGCAGCAGGGTCAGGGAGGGGACTCTGCCCCTCTGCTCTGCTCAGACCTCCCCTGCAGTGTTGGGGCCAGCTCTGGAGTCCACAACACAGACAGGGACCTGTTGGAGCAGGGTCAGAGGAGGCCACAGCAGTGCTGGCAGGGCTGGAAGGGCTCTGCTGTGAGGCCAGGCTGGGAGTGTTGGGGGTGTTCTGCCTGGAGAAGAGAAGGCTCCAGGGAGACCTTCTGGTGGCCTTGCAGTGCTTAAAGGACCTGATGAGAGAGCTGGGCACAGACTTCTGAGCAGAGCCTGTTGTGACAGGACAAGGGGTGATGGTTTGAACTGCGAGAGGGAGATTTAGACTGGAGAGAAGGAAGACATTATTTTGTACTGAGGGTGGTGAGAGCCTGTCCCAGGTTGCCCAGAGAGGTGGGAGATGCCCCATTGCTGGGACCATTGTAGGTTGTGTGAGGTTCTGAGCGACCTGCTCTAGTTGGGGATGTCTTTGCTGACTGCAGGGGTTTGGACCAGATGACCTTGAAAGGTCCCTTCCCACCTGAAGCATTTGATGCTTCCATTTCAGTGTTGCAAACCCAGTGCTGAGCATCTTTGGGTGCTGCCCTCCTGGGTTTGCTGCCTGTGGGACACCCCCAGGCTGAGAAGCATAACAACACTGCAGGATCCTTCCTTTTATAAGGAAATGGAAAACCTGCTCCTTGAACAGAATCCTCAGCCGTGGCAGAAATGCAGCAGCAGCCCAGTTGGGTTATGGACAGAGTCTGTGCCTTGCATTGCACCGGGGGGGTGCGTGTGAGCTGCTTTGGCCAGCTCCTGCCTGCCAGCCTCCAGCACTACCACCCAGCTCCCCCGGGTGAAACCAGGATACAGCCTGTGTTGTCCATGCTCCCCTGAAGAGCTGCTTCAGATCTCTTTATAGACACCTGTGAAATCCTCACCCTGCTGAAGTCAAAGACTAAACTCCTGTTGACTTCAAAGGTGGGATGATTTCACACCGAGCCTGCATCTCCCATCCTCTCCTCCTCAGCTCCTGGACCTTTAGATATATCCTTCCCTTTTAACTCCAGATGATTTGTGCAGTCTGGAGCTATATTTGGGTTGCAATAGGCTGAGTTTGCCCCCTAACAGGATCTGATGAGCAATTCTAAGCTGGGTTTTGCATCACTTGTCAAAGGGCTGTCACGTGTAGGTGCTGTGTCAGATGTGCTTTCTGAAGGGAGCTGCACTGAGAGCAGATGTCTGAAGGCATCTGTGCCCTCAGGGTTTTCTTTTTCTGGATTTTAGATTTATTCTGTCTTGGAAAAATACCATCTTTCTCTCCCTGGAGAGGCATGAAGATCTATCCTGGCTCTAAGGACTGTTGGAACTTAGGGAATCTGTTCCAAGGGCAGTCCCAACCCTGCCTGGTTTGCAGCTGAACTTGATAAAAATCTCCATGGCATTTCCCAGTCTTTAACAAATTGCTGATTCCTACCTCAAAACTGTTTGGTTCTAAATTCTTTTCTGACCAGGAGGGATGTGCCTAGGCTGTAGGAAATAACAAAGAAACAGAATCACCTTTTATAGCACCATTCCAGCTGGAACAGACTCCCTAAGATTGGGTCCAACTGCTGACCTCGCATGACTGTGGCCATTAAACCAGGTCCCTAAGACTAGATGACCTTGAAAGATCTCCTCCCCCTCAAACCAGCCTGGGACTCAAGGAAGATGTGACTGTATCTATCCCACTCCTGGGAATCATAGAATGGTTTAAGTTGGAAGGGATCTTAAGGATCATCCAGTTCCAACTCCCTGCCATAGGCAGGGACACCTCCCACTAGAACAGGTTGCTCAAGGCCTCATCCAACCTGGCTTTGAACACCTCCAGGGAGGTTGTGGAGCACAGAAGCACAGAATGTGATCTTTGATCACATTCTGTGCTCCACAACCTCTCTGGGCAACCTGTGCCAGTGTCTCACCACCCTCAACCTGTGCCAGTCTCTCACCACCCTCACTGCAAAGAGCCCTTTCCTAACATCCAGTTTGAATCTGCCCTCTGCCAGTTCAAACCCATTCCCCCTCGTCCTGTCACTACAAGACCTTGTCAATAGTCCCTCCCCAGCCTTCCTGTAGGCTCCCTTCAGACACTGGAAGGCCAATCCAAGGTCTCCTCAAGCCTTCTCTTCTCCAGGCTGCAGAGCCCCAACTCTCTCAGCCTGTCCTCAGAGCAGAGCTGCTGCAGCCCTCTGAGCATCTTCGTGGCTCTCCTCTGGACTGGCTCCAGCAGTTCCATGTCCTTCTTGTGTTGGGGGCTCCAGAACTGCACACAGCACTCCAGGTGGGGTCTGAGGAGAGCAGAGCCAAGGGGCAGAATCCCCTCCCTTGCCCTGCTGCCCACACTGCTCTTGCTGCAGCCCAGCACAGGGTTGCTGTCTGGGCTGCACTCACACTGCAGGCTCCTGTTGAGCTTTTCATCAGCCCAGACCCCCAGGTCCTTTTCCTCAGGGCTGCTCTCAGCCATTCCCCACCCAGCCTGGAGCTGTGCTTGGGATTGCACCCACACAGGTGCAGGCCCTTACACTTGGCAATCTTCCTTCTCTCCACTGTGGAATTCCTCCATCCCACTTGGGAAGTGGCTGCTGCTATTGAGGTGTTATTTGGACGTTCCTGATGGCAGAGCTGGGCTCTGGTCTGAGGCTCACTGCTGTTCATCACAGCTCTGTTTTGTCCTGGGAGCTGGGGACCATCTCATGTCCCTTGACTGTGGCAGCAGGTGAGGGGTGAGCCTGTGGGTCACGCTGAGGATGCAGAGAGCAACTGCCCATACCCACAGACAATTATTTTATTAAAAGGTGGAGGACACCTGGAAAAAGGAGGTTCCAAAGAGGAAGCCTCCTGTGAAGTGTATATTTACCACCCTCCATTATCCCTGCTCTTCTTAAGCAAAGTGAGTTCTCACAACCTTGTTTGGCCACTGCCTCGCTGGCATTGGGGCAGCAATAACTGTCTTTTTTGGGGGTAGGCAGAGGAAAAATTAGTCAATATGTGCTGGAGAAATTGCTGCTGTTCTTCTTCTTGGTGTCTGATCCCATTTCCCTCAGGACAAAGACTGGAACAGGCAGAGCAGGGGAGGGAGCAGCACTTTGCCTGGTCTGACCCATCCTTGCTGCCCATAGACTAACCCTGTTTTTGCTTCCAAGGAGTGACAGCAGCTCTGGGCTCTCCCCACAGGGCTCCATCCATCTGGCAAGGTTCAAGAAACATCTGAGGGCTCCATCCACTTGGCAAGGTCTAAGGGTCATTTGGAAAGCAGGGCACTGAAAGCCCTGAGATGTGCCTAGGGGACAGGTTCCTGCCCCTGGTACCCTCTCTTCATTCTGGGGCAGCAGCATTGCTGCCCGGATTGGCTGCCAAAGCCACCTCAGATGTGTGGTGGCTCTGCTGAAATGCCAACAGTTAGACAAGCTGGGCATGTGTCTGCAGGGTGTAAACTCCCAGTGGCTCACCCACCAGACCTGCACCAAAGGACACATCCTCCTGGCCCTAATCTATGTCCCACCTCTCACTGGTGGGGATTTACTCCTGCAGCCAGCTTGGTGACCTGCCCATGCTGTGGCCAGTTCCTGCTGGCCCTGCCTGCCACATGGACTGGGTGGTGGTGGATGCCAGTACCCTGGTTCCATTCCCAGGACTCCTGTTCTGCCACACAGCTACTCCAGCAGCAGATTTGCAGCTGATTCCCTGTTCCCTACTTAATTTGGATCCAGCAAGAGCAGAAGAGGGAGCAACACTCAACAGCTGTCTTCAGAACAAGACAACACAACCTCAAGCAGCCACAGGGCAGGTTCAGAGTGGATGTTAGGAAGCTCTTCACAGCAAGAGTGATTTGCATTGGAATGGGCTGGCCAGGGAGGTGGTGGAGATCCCATCCCTGGAGGTGTTTAAAAGGAGTCTGGATGAGGCACTTAGTGCCATGGGTTAATTAGAAGGATTAGGTGATCGGTTGGACTCGATGATCTCAGAGGTCTTTTGCAACCTGGTTACTTCTGTGATTCAGGTGCAACCCCACAAAGCTCTCAGCCTCTCTTGAGCCCAGGACCATTATTTGCTGCTTTCCTGCTTTGTTGTCTCACCACAGGGATGCTTCCTGACAGCAGGTCCCATCCTACACAGAGGCATATGATGACTTCCCGTCTTTCTCATGACTTTTCACTCTGTCCTACTGAGGTCACATCTAAAGAACTGGGTCCAGTTCTGGGCTCCCCAGTTCAAGAGAGACAGGGAGCTACTGAAGAAGGGAGGCTACAAAGATGCTGAGGGGCCTGGAGCAAAGGCTGAGAGCCCTGGGGCTGTTGAGCCTTGAGAAGAGTAGCTCCAGAGGACATCTGAGCAATGCTCAGCAAGAGATAAAGGAGCTCTGGGGGCCAAGAGGATGGGGCCAGACACTTGTCAGTGGTGCCCAGGGACAGGGCAAGGGGCAATGGGCACAANTTGAGCCTTGAGAAGAGCAGCTCCAGAGGACATCTGAGCAATGCTCAGCAAGAGATAAAGGAGCTCTGGGGGCCAAGAGGATGGGGCCAGACACTTGTCAGTGGTGCCCAGGGACAGGGCAAGGGGCAATGGGCACAAACTGGCACTCAGGAGGTTCCATGTGAACAGGAGGAAAAGCTTGTTTGGTGTGAGGGTGCTGGAGGCAGAGAGGTTAGGGAGTCTCCTTCTCTGCAGAGATTCCAATCCCACTTAGACATTGTGCTCCTGGGCAAGCTGCTGTGGGTGCCCTGCTTTAGCAGGGGAGGTTGGACTGGCTGATCTCCAGAGGTGCCTTCCAAGCCCTCCGTGCTGGGGCTGTGTGACTCGCAGCTGCCTTTCTCTGTGCTCCCCATGCAGCAGCTCCGTGCCCACAAGGTGACTGCCGGCTCCGTAGCGGTGGCTGGCAGCAGTGCCTGCGCTGGCAGCGCCGGAAGCCTCCCTGCTATTTGTTTGCTTTCCTTCGCTCCTCTTGTTGACTTTGCAGGAGCACTCTGCCTGCGCAGGGACCTGCATACAGATGTCAGCGGGAGGCTGGGAGCTGAATCATGCATCGGCTCTTCTATTCCCTCCCTCAGACCCCACCGGCATTGAATTAAGGGCTTTCCTCCTCCCTGTGCAGGGCTGTTTCTCCCTCTAGATGCCCTCTGCAGAGCTGTGCCTGTGTCCAGCAAGCTGCCATCCCAGCACCCTGCTCTCCAGAGCTGCTGTTCCCTTTCCTGTGTGAGCCTCCCTAGATGCCCTCTACAGAGCTGTGTCCAGCAAGCTGCCATCCCAACACCCTGCTCTCCAGAGCTGCTGTTCCCTTTCCTGTGTGAGCCTCCCTAGATGCCCTCTACAGAGCTGTGTCCAGCAAGCTGCCATCCCAGCACCCTGCTCTCCAGGTGCTGCTCCTCCCTTTCCTGTGTGAGCTCCAAAGCTCTTATTGCAGTCGAGCAGCAGCTCTGTGGATGTACTTTAGGTGTTTCCAGTTCTCCCAGCAATGCCTTCTTCCTATTTCAAATTCTTGCTGCCTATTTTTGTTTCCTTTTATCTCCAATCCCTTTTTTCCCACCCAGAAACGATCCTGCCAGAGGGTGATTTTTGTCAGTGAGATTGCTTTTGCATTTTAGACTTTTCAAGGACTAATGAACTTTATTAGATTATAATGAACTTATTACTCAGTGCTGCTGACCTGCTTTCTAAAGAACTTGAATTATTATTTGGAGCAGGCCTGTTGAGGGACTCTCTTTTTTTCTTGCAGAGCAGTGTGGGTATATTAACTATTCAGAGTCAGATATATATATTGCTTGATTTTAATTATCTAGGATCCATGTGAAACGTGGCTGCTCTGCTTTGATGAAGAGGCAGGGAGCAGGCATGAGGATGGAGCTGCTTCACACCCCCAGCAGGCTGCAGGAGATGTGTCCTGATGGGTTATTTGGTTCCCTCTAGGGCATTGTTCTCCATCCTGTCCCAAAGGCTCAGCCCATCCAGCTCTGCTAATGTCCACCCTCAGCAGCCAAGTGTCAATTCCCAGTGGATTTTGCATCCCATTGAATCATAGAATCAGTCAGGGTTGGAAGGGACCACAAGGATCATCTAGTTCCAAACCCCTTCCGTGCCCAGGGACACCCTACCCTAGAGCAGGCTGCCACAGCCTCATTCAGCCTGGCCTTAAATACCTCCATCCATGGGACACCCTACCCTAGATCATTGCTGGCTCTGAGGGTGCCAACTTTATTGGTTTAGAGTGTCCTTGGCTGAGGACAAGGGCAGGTGGTTCTGGAGGATGCCTCTTCCCTCACCACTTTTTGGGAGTCCTGGCAAACAGGCACATGCTGGGCAGGAGCACTGGGATAAACTCAAGGATGTGACACGATGACTTTGGCAATCCCACATCCATGAGTGGCAATAAAGCAGTACTGTTTAATCCCAGATGCTGGAAGCAGGGAAAGGCAGGCAGCATGGGAGGGAGGGATGAACCATCACAGTCAAGAGCAGGAGGAGTGGGGTCCCAAAAGTTGGTGCTGACTACCAGCAGCTCCAGCCTTAGACGTTTCCTTGATCTTGAAAGCACATTGGTGCCCCTTTTTTGTGTGAGTTACTCCAACCCAGGCTCCTCCAGCTCACTGGCATGCTGGCTGTGACCCTGGGCTAGGAAGGATCCAACTGGATTGCAGGCCATGCAGCAGGCTGTAGCTCTCCCTCTTCATAGAATCAAGTAGGTTGGCAGAGACCTCCAAGCTCATCCAGTCCAACCTAGCACCCAGCCCTGGCCAATCAAACAGACCATGGCACTGAGTGCCCCAGCCAGGCTTGGCTTCAACACCTCCAGGCACAGCAACTCCACCACCTCCCTGGGCAGCCCATTCCAATGCCAATCACTCTCTCTGCCAACAGCTTCCTCCTAACACCCAGCCTATACTTCCCCCAGCACAACTTGAGACTGTGTCCCCTTGTTCTGTTGCTGGTTACCTGGCAGCAGAGCCCAACCCCAGCTGGCTACAGCCTCCCTTCAGGTAGTTGTATCCAGCAATGAGCTCTGCCCTGAGCCTCCTCTGCTGCAGGCTGCACACCCCCAGCTCCCTCAGCCTCTCCTCACAGGGCTGTGCTCCAGGCCCCTCCCCAGCCTTGCTGCCCTTCTCTGGACACATTCCAGTACCTTCCTACACACTCTGCCTCTCAGTGTGGATCAGTTGAGCACCTTGCCCTCTCCAGCCATGCTCTCACCATTTCCTCTCCGTTGGTGAGTTCTAGTTTCCAGCTTTCACCTTTTGCTGCCTGCCTTCCGCTGTGTAGATCCATGGTGCTGCGTCTTCAGGCTGGGACAGCTCCGTGGTGCTGCCTCTGCACGCTGTGGCTCCTGCTGCGTGGCTCGGGTTCGTGCTGGTGTTTTCTGGAAGCCTTTTAGGACTCCCGAGTGGCTGTGGTCTCCCTCGGCAGGGTGGGCTCTGAGCAGTGGGGAGCTGTGCAGTGAATTGATGAGTCAGGCACTGGCAGGGCACCAGTTCAGTGCAAATCAGTTTTCACCTGTGCTGCCAGCTCTGAGGAGAAAAAAGGGAGGGTGAGAGGAAGACAGGGCTGAGGGAAGAACTTCCCTTATGCCAGCCAGCCATTGGGATTTGGCTGCAGCCTTCTGCTGAGCTGCACAACAGCCAGGGAGGGAGAGAGGGAAGAGAGGTCCTGGCATGAGTCCTTAGCCATAGAGCATCAAGAGAAAAGCTTGGGCAGAAAAGAACAAACTGCTCCTTGTTGCCTCATTTACACTGCAGAATGTCAAGGGCTGGAAGGGCCCTTGAAAGCTCATCCAGTCCAACCCCCTGCCAGAGCAGGATCATCTATACCAGATCACACAGGAACACCTCCAGGTGGGTTTTGTATATCTCCAGAGAAGAAGACTCCACAACCCCCCTGAGTAGCCTGTTCCAGTGTTCTGTCACCCTCACAGGGAAAAAAATCCTCTTCGTATTTGCATGAAACTTCCTCTGCCTCAGCTTCCATACATTGTCCCTTGTGCTGTCATTGGGCATCAATTACTGGGGGAAGATCCTGCAGTAAAGGTCTTCAGTGTGTCCTGTCCAGAGGCATTTTGCTGGTGGTGGAGGCTTAGGTTGTGTGTTCCCAGGAGCCCACAGGTGACCCCGAAAATGCCAATGAATGAGGGTATCCCCCCAGAGAGGTGGCTTCAGGACACTACTGCAGCACAGCATCCCCATGATGCTTGAGGCACCTTCTTACCTGTGTGACACGGACATGTGTGGGGCTATGGGACGTTGGGAGCATGTGGGCAAGCAGGGGGTGAGAGGTGCTGCCAGGACTGGGGAAGACCTGCAGCTTTTCCTTCCCTCCCACTGCCCTGCAGTGATACCCAAATTCTCAGCCATGCTCCTCTGCAGACCCCCTCCCTTCAGTGTCACCATCTTCTGCTGGAAATGGTTTCCCCTAATGTTGCTCTGGGAGATGAAGAGCTGTGACCATGGGGTGGATATAGAGCTGGCTCATGGAGTCACAGGAGCAGGGAAGGACTTGGCAGCTCCTGGCAGACAGGAGATGCTGCAGGGTGGTGTTGGCAGGAGGTCTGTGTGCTGGATGGGGAGACAAGCCCCATAAACCTGCCCTGCCTCTGGGCAGAGCTTGCCCAAAGCACCATGGGCTTCAGTGGAGACTCAGGGCTTGACACAATAACCACTCTGTGTGTGGGTTCTTTGTGTCTCTTCACTGCCCTGGACCTGTCGAGCTGAGCTGCCCTTGCTGACAAAATCTGTGGCAGAACAAAGCAGCAGGTGCCTCTTTCCAGGACCCTGGCTGGCCCCATGCTGACCTTCCTCTCCAGCAAGCCTTGCTGGGAACCTTGCTAAGCCATAAATCAAAGGAATTGGCTGTTTGTTGGGGATGGGTTTGGTTTGGTTTGGTTTCCTTTTCCGTTTAGCTGCTAAAGTTAGAGCAAAACGAGGAAGAAGCTTCCTTGCAGCATCCGTCCAGGCCAGCCTGATGGTGGGCACCAGCTGAGAGCAGCTGGGAGGGTCTCACCCCTGTAGTGAGCAAATGCAGCTGGTACCCAGGCTGGCAGGACATGGCTTTGTGATAGGGATAAGCCACCTGTGAAATATGTCAGCAGTGCTTGATCAAAGGCAGCCCAATTGCTTTTCCTGTGTTGGTGGCACCTCTGAGCTGGTCCCAGAGCTGCTGGGGTTTGGCTCAGCCAGGAGGAGAAGCAATAAACAGCTTGGGTGATCCCTGACCACAGAGCAGAGATAACAGCAACCTTTTTGGCTGTAATTATCTTTTCTCATAAAAACCAGATGCTGAATTTAATAAAACAGAGGAGGAAAGTGATGGTTTCATAAATGCTGCCAAGTAGGAGTCTATTCTGTCCCTCTAAAGCCAGGCAGATCTGGGAGCCTTCTCAGATGCTGGTTTCAGTTTGCATGGCAGTGCGATGCTGGATTCCAGCACTCAGCTGAGTGTGGGCCAGATGCGATCTGGGCAGGTGGTTTGAGCAGCACACACCTGTAGGTGCGGGATAAAGAAGTTTCTTGGTTTAACGCAGGGCTTGGCCATCAGCTGTCCCCAGGAGCTGGGATTTCACCTGGGATCTGAGGGATTTAAGGCGTTGCTGGCAGGTCTGCTCAAGCGAGGGCAAGCAAACAGGGAGGGAGGGAGGGATTCCTTGGGCTAAGTGCCGGCGTCCCGCTCGCAGCAAGCCTCATCTGCAGTGCTGGGGTTTGCAGCCTCTCCCCTGGATGCAAACTGGGAGTCAGAATCTGGCCACATAAGGCAGCGCTGGGCAGTGCCTGTTGGTGCCGCGGGCGCTGCCCGCAGAGCTGCCCGGGATGCGGCGCGGGCGGCTGAGTGCCGCACCAGGATTTATGTGGCTCTGCAGCTGTAGAGCCGAAGGGAAGAGCTAGCACCGGGCCACTCGAAAAATATGGGGTGCCGTAAAAGCAGCCCCCTCTACACTGCTGCTGAGCTCCTGAAGGGAAGGATGCCGCTAGAGCTCCTGTCTGCTTGGAAACTGCAGCTGCTCTTTACCGGCTGTGAGCTGCTGGAGGAGAGTGTGTGGCCAAACTGGTACCTGTTAGATGGGGAGAGAGCCCCAGCACAAGGAGAGGGAGTGGAGGAAGGGGATGGATGCTGTGAGGAGCAGTCGCAAGGAACGTCTCTCCCTTCTGCAGACAGCTGGAGCAGCAAGGCTGGTGGTGGAGGTGTCAGCATGCAGGGACCAGAGCTCCTGCAGCAGAGTCTGGTCTTGAGCACAGCTCATGTTGGACAAAGCATGGGCACTGTGGCCAAGCTGGATGCAGGCACCCTGAGTGGTAAGGGATCAGGGAAGGGATGCTCACAACTTGAGCAGCATCAAGATCATCCCTTCTCTGGGTCACTCGTGCCACGCAGCACCTTGCAAAGCAGCTCAGGCAGTGCCCTCACTCCCAGCCTCTTTCATGTTTTATTTAAACCTCTCATTTCTGCTTAGCACTGCTGGGGAGAGAAGGTGCCCATGAACCTCCAGAGGCTCATGGTCTGATCCTGCTTCTCAGGTCCCATTTGAGCCCATGTAATGTTTACTCTGGGGTAGTGATGCTGCTGAAAGCTGCAGGCAGGGTGAGGGCAGAACTGCTGGGCTATGAGGCAGCCCGCTTCTGTTCACAGCTGCTTCATTCTGCAGCTCTCACAACTCATGTCCTTTAATCACAGAATTCCAGGCTCAAAGATCATCTGCCCCAACCATTCTTGGTGAGAGCATGGTATAGACAAGCTGGCCCAGCTCCTGCCCAGCTGAATCTTCACAGTGGCCAATGCTGGAGACTCCACCACTTCCCTGGGGAGATTACTCCAGCAGCTGATTGTTCTCATTGTGAAACATTTCCCTTTTGTAGAGGAGCCAGAGAGCAGCTTTCATTTCTAGCCTGCCCTGCTTATCACTGCTCTCAGACCAGGCTTGATTACTTACAATCACAGAATTGTTTTAGTCAGAAAGGACCTTTCAGATCATCAAGTCCAACCATTAACCCAGCACTGTCAGGTCCCCACTAAACCACTTCCCTCAGCACCACATCTACGAAGTTTTTCAAGTCCTCTAGGGATGGAGACTCCACCACTGCCCTGGGCAGATTGTTCCAGGGCTTGATGACCCTTTTGGGGAAGAAAATGTTCCTCGTGTCCAACCTAAACCTACTCTGGCACAACCTGAGTCTGTTTCCTCTAGTCCTGTCTCTTGCTACTGAGGAAAAGAAACTGGTCCCCACCTTGCTCCAAACTCCTTTCAGGGAGTTGTAGAAAGCCAGAAGCCTCCCTTGAGCCTCCTTTTCTCCAGATCAGGCAACCTCAGCTCCCTCAGCAGCTCCTGACAAGACTTGCTGTCTGAAGACTTAATGTAAGACTTCTGTCTCCCTTGATTGGGATCATCCAATGTCATGACTAACGGCACAGGTGGAGCTGACAGCCCCTCCATACTCTTGCATATGTGTCAGCTGTGAGCACCCACACACAATGCAGGGGGGGACAGCAGGGTCTCCCCACCATGGCCAGCAATACCTGTTCATCAGGGTGAGACTCCACACCAGGTCTTACCCAAAGGAGCTGAGACCTTCCCAAGGAGAAGGGGTAGGGCAGAGCCAAGCTCTCAGGCAGTGGTGCTGCTGGATGTGCATTTATGGATGGAGATTGCTGGCAATTATGATAATGGCTGGGATCCCCAAAGCTGACATCTTCCTCCTGGATGATGAATAAGCTGTCTGACTCCTGTTCATTTGTTATTCAGAACTTCAGTGCTGCCTACTCCAGAGTTCCTGGTGCTAAATGCTAATGAGGAGCGTGTTGCCTGACTCCCATACTGAACACCAAAGCAGCTCCCAGGATCAAGGGGGTTAAGCATCAGAATTGTCTTGGACATTAAATAATTAGACAAACAGGTTGACTTCTCAAGCCACCACTGGCCCCATCTGCTTGCTGTGTTTTTGCTCCCTCTCATTGCCTGATCCAGTAATAGGGTAGGGCCTTGCCCACTGGCGCTTCCCTTTCTTTGGGCAGTGTGTCGGGAGGGAAATGTTGATGATGTGGCTCTAACCAAGGCTGGCCACGAAGGCAAAACACAAGGAGAACAGGTTGCCTAAGAAGACTGTGGATGTCTCCTCCCTGGAGTTGTTTAAGGCTATATTGGATGTTGCCTTCAACAGAAGGTGTCCCTGCTCATGGCAGGAGAGTTTGAACAAGATGATCTTTAAGGTTCCTTCCAACCCAACTCATTCTATGAGTGTATGACTCTGTGGATTGTCATAGAGTAGGGAAGTGATGATGCCCATGTACTCAGTCCTGGTGATGCCACAGCTTGAGTTCTGGGTTCCGTTTTGGGTGTCACAGTTCAGGAGAGACAGTGAGGTCCTGGAGTGTGTCCAGAGAAGAGCAATGATGCTGATGAGAGGTTTGGAGAGCATCATATGAGAAGCAGCTGAAGGAGCTAGAGGTGTTTAGTCTGGAGAGGAAGAGGCTGAGGCATCTTAACGCTGTTTACAACTACCTGAAAGGAGGTGGAGGTGAGGCTGGTGTTGGTCTCTTCTCCCAACTAACCAATGACAGGATGAGATGGGTTTAAGTAGTACTAGGCTAGGCTTAGGTTGGGCATTAGGAAAACTTCCTTACTGAGAGAGTGGTGAGGCACTGAAACAGGCTGCCTGAGGAGGTGGTGGAGTTGCCATCCCTGGAGGTGTTCAAGGAGCCATGGAGATGTGGTGCTTCAGAGCATGGCTCAGTGGTGGTGGTAGAGTTATAGTTGGACATCTTAAAGGTCTTTTCCAGCCTTAGTGCTGCTAAGATGCTGTGAACCTAAGTGGAGGTGGTGGAGCTGAAGGAGCAGGCTGGAGCCACTCTGGGCCACACACAAACATTTGAGGATAAATCTATCAGTCTATGAGATGGTGGTGGTGAAGCTGTGGGGGGATGGCTGATATTGGCTTGGAGGTGGGAGATGATTAGAAGAACAGGCAAGGGGAGCACATGGGCTTGGTTTGAGTCTTTGCTAAATCATAGAATGCATCAGGTTGGAAGGGACCTCCAAACTTTTTCACTGTGAGGGTGGCAGAGCACTGGAGCAGGCTACCCAGAGAGGTTGTGGAGTCTCCTTCTCTGGAGACAGTCAAAAGCCACCTGGATGCATTCCTGTGTGACCTGCTTTAGGTGATCCTGCTCTGGCAGGGAGGTTGGACTCAATGCTCTTTTGAGGTCCCTTCCAACCCTTAACATTCTGTGGTGCTGTATGGATGTCAGAAGAAACAAGGCCAAGCAAGCTGTTTTCAGCCAGGTGGCTGACGTGCCATGATGGTATGAGTTCCTGATGCTTTCCTGTCTGAATGGCTGCTGTCTCCTCTGCCTCCACTGCTTTTCCTCTCTATCAAGCAACATAGTTTTTGCAGTGAGCAGGAACATCTTGAACTAGAGGAAGCTGCTCAGAGCCCCACCAAATTTAACCTCCAGCACCTCCAGGAATGGGGCCTGAAAGAGGTAGGAGCCCGAATCTCCATGGGTGGGTACACATGTGCATGGACACGGGCTTGGAGGGGGAAAGTGAGGACAGAAACCCAGGAGAAACAATCCTGATGTGCTTCAGCTTAGAGTACACAGAAATAGCACAAAATGGGAACTCCGTGGCCCCACCAGAAGGGAATGCTCTGAGAGGCCATTTGCTGCGCCAAAATGCTTCTGTAAATGTTTCAGAGGGGACTCTGCAAGCTTTTATTCTTTCCTTTCTTTCACAGCTCAGGCTTGAAGCTTTCCTGTAATTGCTTCCCTGTTTTTACTGCTCTGTGGCTTTTCTGAAATATCTTTGTTTTAATTACAATATTGATTTAGATACAATGCTGAGGAGACCCCTGCAAAAGAAAAAAAGAGAGAAGGCAAATGAAAAGCAATTATTAGAGAGTGCTCTAATGGAAAGGAGCCTCACGTGGGGACCTGAGCAGTTACTATTATTTATAGTGCCTTGGAAACCAGCACTTGGCCAGCCTGGCATGAAGAGTTATGGATGGGCAGGCTGCTTCCATCAATAAAGCACCCAGACATTTGCCCAGTGCCTGCAGACAGGGACCTGCTGCTGGTCACTGTGGACTCCTCAGGTTCAGCTTCTGGGCAAGGCAGAAGGTTTTCTGTATCATGTAGCTGGAGTAACATTTGCACCCCAAACAAGCCTCTTAGCAAAGCCTTGGCTGTGGCAGAGCACAGTGGTTCCCAGCAGTTGATAGTCAGGAAGGTGCCCTGCTGCTGTGGGCAAGTTGGCCATGTTTTTTTTTTTAATAGAATCAGCCAGGTTGGAGGAGCTCCCAAGCTGATCCAGCCCAACCTAGCACCCAGCCCTGGCCAATCAACCAGACCATGGCACTAAGTGCNCACAGGGCTGTGCTCCAGGCCCCTCCCCAGCCTTGCTGCCCTTCTCTCAACACCTTCCAGCACCTCAACATCTCTCTGCAATGGAGGAGCCCAGAACTGGACACAGTACTCCAGGTGTGGCCTGAGCAGTGCTGAGTCCAGGGGCAGAAGAACCTCCCTGGTCCTGCTGGCCACACTGCTCCTGATGCAGGACAGGATGCCATTGGCTCTGCTGCCCACCTGGGCACACTGCTGGCTTATGTTCAACTACTCTCTACCAGCATCCTCAGGTCCCTCTCTGCCTGGCTGCTCTCAGCCTGTAGTGCTGCTTGGGGTTATTGTGGCCAAAGTGTAGAATCCTGCACTTGGTCTTGTTCAATCTCATCGTGTTGGCCTCTGCCCACCCATCCAGCCTGTGCAGGTCCCTCTGCAGGGCTCTACTACCCTCCAACAGCTCCACAGCTGCTCCTAGCTTGGTGTCATCTGCAAACTTACTGCTGCTGGACTCAATCCCCTGGTCCAGATCATCAACAAAGATCTCAAACAGGACTGAGCCCAGCAGGGCTCAGCATTGCTAACCCTGCCAGCAAAACTAGAAGTGGGGAGATTCAGGTTGGATGTTAGGAATAAGTTTTTCCTCACAAGGGTGGTGAGACACTGCAACAGGTTGCCATGAGAGGTGGGAGAAGCCTCATCCCTGGGGGTGTTTATGGCCAGGCTGGATGTAGCTCTAAGCAGCAGTGTGAGGAGTCCCTGCCCATGGCAAGGGGGTTGGAGCTGAAGCATCCTTGAGGTCCCTACCTGCCCTGACAGTTCTATGATTCTGTATGATTCTACCAGGGGTGATTTGAGCACAGAGCCTCTCAGGCAACCTTCTGTGGTGTGTTGAGCTTTGATTTTTCATTCTGAAGCCTCTCCCATCAGGCTGTTACCATGACAGATCACTGCTCAGCTGGAATGGCACGTGCGGGCGATGCGGGCAGGGGAAGCGAGGCAGGCGTTGGGAGGGGAGGTGAATGTTGTCAAGGTAATAACAGAAAGGAACCTGCATTGTGCCATAAAGAAGAAGTTGGCTTTTTCCTCCCAACACAGAAGACATATTGCTGGGAAAACTCTATTAAGGATCTTAAAAGGTGAACTCCTTCCATCCAGTTGATTCGAGGAAGGTTCCTTGGCACTGAACAGCTAAATAGAGGCTTTTGCCCTCAGCTGTTCTCTCAGGAAAGGGAAGCCTTGTGAATAGTCTCCAGGTTCATGAGACAGAGCATGCATAAATATGTCAGAAAAACACAAGAGTTGGAGCTTAAATAGATGTCTCCTCAGGATGCAGATTAATACTTGCTGGGCTGAGGGGTTTGCCAAACGTTGTCCCCCCCTGGAGGTGGGTTGTGCCCCTGGCCAACCATGCCAGGCAAGATGCCTGCTGCTCTACTCAGTGTTTGACTTGCAGCAAGGAGCTCATCCTCTGATGAAGGTTTCACCTTGCAAGGCTTGGCCAGAGCAGGCAGAGGTGATGTCCTTTGCTGTCCCTCTGGGATAGCAAGGCTCAGCCACCCCACATCAGTGAGGTGCAGTCCAGATGGGTTTCATGTTTGCTGTAAAGATCTACTCTTTCTGGTGTGTAGACAGCAATGTTTGCTGAGGTCTGCAAGCCAGGCTGCAGAATCAAGAGCAGCCTCTCCCTTGGTGTGCCCCCAGAATGCACTGTAGCCTGCAGAGGACCACTACCGTGGTGCCACATCCCCCAGCAGCTCTGCAGAGGACCACTGTTGTGGTGCCACATCCCCCAGCAGGCCTGCAGAGGACCACTGTTGTGGTGCCACATCCCCCAGCATCTCTGCAGAGGACCACTGCCGTGGTGCCACATCCCCCAGCAGCTCTGCAGAGGACCACTGCCATGGTGCCACATCCCCCAGCAGCTCTGCAGAGGACCACTGTTGTGGTGCCACATCCCCCAGCAGGCCTGCAGAGGACCACTTTGTGGTGCCACATCCCCCAGCAGCTCTGCAGAGGACCACTGCTGTGGTGCCACATCCCCCAGCAG
>WAAF01002383.1:111518-122869 GCA_013400475.1 Tricholaema leucomelas
TGCAGGGGACCACTGGTCTGGTAGCCAATCCCCCAACAGACCTGCAGAGGACCCCTTCTGTGGTGCCACATCCCCCAGCAGGCCTGCAGAGGACCACTGCTGTGGTGCCACATCCCCCAGCAGGCCTGCAGAGGACCACTGTTGTGGTGCCACATCCCCCAGCAGGCCTGCAGAGGACCACTGCTGTGGTGCCACATCCCCCAGCAGGCCTGCAGAGGACCACTTTGTGGTGCCACATCCCCCAGCAGCTCTGCAGAGAAACACCTCTTGCAGAAGCTGCCCCAGAAGTTGACAAGGCAGGGTTTGCTGCAGCTCCTGTGCTGCACCAGGCATCTCTTTGGAGTGTGACCGGGGCTGAGGTGTGCTCTGTTTGGAACAAGGAGCCATCAAGAGGCATGGGATGGAGTGGGCATGATGAGAGAGGCTGTTTTTCTGAGCAAAATGATGTTTTTCCTCTCCTAGCTCATTTCTTCTCTGTGACCCTTCATCATGCCTTATGAGGAGAGGCTGAGGGACCTGGGGCTGTTTAGTCTGGAGAAGAGAAGACTGAGAGGGGGTTTAATAAATGTTTATCACTATTTGAGGGCTGGGGGTCAGGAGGAGGGGACAGGCTCTGCTCACTGCTCCCTGGGATAGGACAAGGAGCAATAGATGGAAGCTGCAGCACAGGAGGTTCCAGCTCAACACAAGGGGGAACTTCTTGACTGGAAGGGTCCCAGAGCCCTGGCACAGGCTGCCCAGAGAGGTTGTGGAGTCTCCTTCTCTGGAGACTTTCCAGGCCTGTCTGGATGCTTCCTTGTGTGACCTGAGCTAGATTGTGTGGTCCTGCTCTGGCAGGGGGGTTGGACTCGATGATCTCGTTGGGTCCCTTCCAACCCCTAATATCCTGTGAGCCTGTGATCCCCACAGAGACAACTCCTCTGGGCTGCTCCTGCAAGCCCTCTGGAGCTGCTCACTCCATGGGGCTGGTGGGTCCGTGCGGTTGGGTTGGGAAAGGGAGATGAGGAGCTAACCTGGGCTCTGCAGCTATTTCTCCTGTGGGTGGCTCAGAAATGATGTAATTCCGTGCTGACAAACACCCACAGGCTTGTAGTGGGGGGCATCCTGCCCGGGATCCTGCGTGCGGTCCCCTCCTGCCTCGGCATCTGCCAGGAGACACCCAGCACTGGGATCAGGGACGAACGGTGGCATCAGAGTCGGTGACTCGGGGCTGCAGGGAGGGAGGTGCAACTGAAGAGATGTGGCACGTAGGACAGGGCAGGGTATCGCATCTTGTAGCAGAGAGGCAGAGCCGCGGCGCCGTGCCGGGAGCAGCCCCGCAGGCAGGGCTGGGCGCAGGTGGCTCCCCCCGGGCGCCTCTGCCCAGGCAGCTCTCCGCTGGCCGTGGCTGAGGTGCGACAGTGGCGAGCTGGATTCTTAACGTTCAGGCTGAAAGCGATGCTCACTGCTGGCACAAAGCTTGTGGGCATCTCCCTTACCTCTGCCGTGCAAACCCATAGCTGATCCCATCCCATCTGGATGCGTTCCCGTGAGACCTGTGCTAGAGGGTCTTGCTCTGCAAGGGGGTGGACTTGAAGATCTCCAGAGGTCCCTTTCAACTCGAACATCCTGTGATCCCACTCTACTCTGTCCTACTGAGGCCAGCTCTGGGCTTCCCAAGAGACACAGGGAATTACTGGGAAGAGTCCAGTGCAGATACAAAGCTGCTGAAGGACCTGGAGCAGCTCTATGAGAGCCTGGAGAAGAGCAGCCCCAGAGGGCATCTGAGCAATGCTCAGCAAGACATAAAGCCTGGGGGGCAAGAGGTATGTAGTGACAGGACAAAGGGCAACAGGCACAAAGTACGACCCAGGAAGATTCATCTGAACAGGAGGAGAAAATTCCTTGCTGTGAAAAATTCCTTCCAGAGAGGCTATGGAGTCTTCTTCTCTGGAGATATTCCAAACCCACCTGGACATTGCTGTCCTGTGTGACCTGCTATGGGTGCCCTGCTTTAGTAGGAGGGTTGGACTGGATGAGATCCCTTCCAGCACCCACCACACTGGGATTCTGTGTGAGGACCAGCATGCAGAGTTGGCTCTGACCTTACATTCACCCTCCTGCCAGCCCCTGTGTGCTCCTGGGACTTTGGGAAACTCCCTGGGGATGTCAAGTCTCTGCATGGCAAAATAGAAGCAGTCCCTGCAGCAGCCCCTGTGCTCTCTGGGGGCAGGGGATGGGCAGGAGGAGGTGCAGCTGAGCACAAGGTGCAGAGAGAAGCTGTGGCATGGGTAGGGGGGATCTGGGTGAAGGCTTCCAAGGACTTGGGGAGCTCATTCCTGGTGTAGGTGTTTAACAGGAGCGTGGCATGGAGCAGAGCTGTGTTAATTGCCATGGAAACTTGGCAGCAATAAACAGGCTGAGATCAGCCCGAAAACACCCTGCCAGTGCTCACATCCCCTGATGCGAATTAGCAACCACGTTGGCAATGACTCAGTGGAGCATGAAGTGCAGCCATGGCATCACAGAAGGCCCCCAGAGGGCAGGAGCAGAGTGTGCCAGCCAGGGAGTGAGCCCTGCACCCCAGAGAGGGGAGCTGCTGGGCGCCAGGCATTCCCCTGCCCAAGGACAGCCTCGGGAAGGCTGGAGTAGAACAGCTGGGAGTACCCAGAGCAGAGCATCTCCCACCTGCCCTGCGGGAGGTGGGCAGAGGCTTGGGGCTTTGGCACATCCCACCACTGGGCTGCTCTGGTGGTCTTGTCCCCCTCAATGCCACTCACCATCGTTTGGCATCTCTTCTTCTGCTGTTTTCCACAGCAGGATTGGCCCTTCCCATTGCAGCAGCTGAACTGGCAGCTCGCTGTGGAGTTCAACCCACGGTCAGGCTTTGCTGGCCTGTGTGTACAGAGGATAAAATCATAGAATCATAGAGCAGAAGGGGGTTGGAAGAGACTTCTGGAGATCATGGAGTCCAACCCCCTGCTAGAGCAGGGTCATCTAGGGCAGGTCACACAGGAATGCATCCAAATGAGTCTTGAAAGTCTCCAGAGGAAACTCCACCACCTACCTCTCTGGGCAGCCTGCTCCAGTGCTTCTATTTACACTGAAAAACCTCTTTCCCATATCCTCCCTTGATCTCATCCCCAGCTGGCTGACAGCCCACCATGTGCTGCACCCCTTCCCTCAGACCCAGCAGGCCAAGTGCCTCCCTGGCACACCCCATCAGGGTCACTGAGCATCCTGCCTTTGAGAAGTATCCTGGCCCCCAGCCACTGGCAATCTGAAACATGTCCTGAAGCAAAGTGTGTGCTGCTGGTCCCCAAAGCCACCTTCCTTAAAGCTCTCCTGAGCTGTAAGCAGAAGGTCACACTTGGAGTATAGTGTCCAGGTCTGGGCTTCCCAGCTCAAACAGGGAACTTACTGGAGATAGTCCAGTGGATGCCACAAAGATGCTGAGGGATTCAGGGTGTCTCTGTGAGGAGGAAAGGCTGAGAGGTGCAGACCTTATCATGCAACAGCTCATCTGGGCATGGAGCCTGGGGAGCCACCAGTGAAACCCCAAGACCATCTCACCCCTCCTCACAGGGTCTAGCCCAACATGGTGACCACAGAAGGAACCTAGAGCCAGTTGTGGCCAAGATGTGCAGCAGGAGATTCCTCACACCATGAGCAAATGGGAAACAATCCCTCAGCAGCAGCTGCACCATGCACTGCAGGTCTCATTCCCAGAGGGAATGAGGCTGGGAGCATGTCCCTGCAGCCACCAGCCAGTCCTTGGAGCCTACTGTGCCACCAGCATGGCCAAAGTCTGGCAGCAGTGGGGCAAGAGGCATGCAAAATCCAACCTCTTTGGGTCATCTGCAGCTTCTGGGAGGTGAAGCCTCATAAAACCTTCTGGCATAAAGGGACACTTTGTGCCATGGGTGAGTGAAGAGAGGTCAGCAGTGTCCTCTGCCATGTGCAGCCCTAGGCTGTGGGTGCCCATCAGGGTGTCATGGGCAGGGGGTATAGGTGATACCCAGCCAGGCTGCACTCAGGATGGGGAAACAGTGCATGGCAGCAACTAATTTTTGGCTTGGAGCATGTTGTGCCTGGATTTAGCCAGTGGGGATGGAGCAAGGAAAAGCTTGGGCAGAAGGGGCCAGTGAGGATGGTGTCACAGTCACAGCAAACCACCTCCAACAGGCATTTCACATCATGTGTTCTCCTCCACATCTCAGAACCCTCCTGTTCTCCTGGTGCCTCCCACAGGGCTCTGGAATGGAAGGGAAGGACATGTTCTCCACCAGGCATCTGAGCTGCTCTGCTCCATGGCTGTGGAGGATTATTCTGCCCCTGGACTCAGCACTGCTCAGGACACACCTTGAGTACTGTGTCCAGTTATGGAGTCATCAGTTCAAGAGATGTTGAGGTGCTGGAAGGTGTTGAGAGAAGGGCAGCAAGGCTGGGGAGGGGCCTGGAGCACAGCCCTGTGAGGAGAGGCTGAGGGAGCTGGGGGTGTGCAGCCTGCAGCAGAGGAGGCTCAGGGCAGACCTCATTGCTGGCTACAACTACCTGAAGAGAGGCTGTAGCCAGGGGGGGTTGGGCTCTTCTGTCAGGCAGGCAGCAGCAGCAGAAGGGGCCAGAGTCTCAAGTTGTGGCAGGGCAGGTTGAGGCTGGATGTTAGGAGGAAGTTGTTGTCAGAGAGAGTGATTGGCATTGGAATGGGCTGCCCAGGGAGGTGCCTGGAGGGGTTGAAGTCAAGCCTGAATGAGGCACTTAGTGCCATGGCCTGGTTGGTTGGCCAGGGCTGGGTGCTAGGTTGGGCTGGATGAGCTTGGAGCTCTCTTCCAACCTGCTTGATTCTATGATTCTATTGTGTTGGCCAAGAGCTATTTGTATCCACGCCACGTTCCCAGCCTTTGTGTCTATGAGCCCACTGGCGTTGTACAAGGAAAGGTTTCTTCCAGGAAGCCTTTTTCCACGGCAGTTTGAAGTATTTGTCTTTTCATTAGGCCCCCAAATCTCCTGCTTGCCCCACTTAACTTCTGGCACAGAGCTTCCTCCTTGTGATTTCCGAGGCCGTCTCAAGGTTAGCACAAACTCCTCACGCTGCGGTGACTGCAGCTCTCCAGGGGAAGGTTAAAGGATGCAAATTGTTGACAAAGGGCTTTTCAATTTCACATGCAAAGATCTGCTGGTTGAAAGGTGAAGCCAGACAAATCCAGGGTAAGAGGAAGGGTGATCAGTAATTGAAGCAATTTGCCCGGGCTGGTGATGGATTCTCCTTCACCCACAGCTTTCAAACGAGGACTGGAGGCTTTTCTAAATGCTGTGCTCACGTTCAAAGAGCATCAATTCAGGGAAACACTTCACAGGAGCTTGGGCTGGTCCTACCTGCAGAGCTATGAGCCTGCATCCCTCTTTGGCTCTGCTGCATCTCCCCTTTCTCAGCCCGTGGTGCGTGGGGCTGCCATGGGCCACCTGGCAGATGCTTGTTAACCTCCTCAGGTGTTTGTGGGTGGCCCAGAGCGGCTGCAGCCAGCTCCTTCAACCCCACCACCTCCACTTAGATCCGTAGATTGGTTTGGATCAGAAGGGACATTCAAGATCATCCAGTTCCAGCCCCTCTGCCATGGGCAGGGACAGCTTCCACCAGTCCAGGGTGCTCAAGGACTCATTCAACCTGACCTTGAACACCTCCAGGGAGGGGGCATCCACAACGTCCCTGGGCAACCTGTTCCAGAGTCTCCCCACTCTCACTGGAAAGAATTTCTTCCTCATCTCCAGTCTCAATCTCCCCTCTCCCAGCTCAAAGCCATTGCCCCTCAATCCTATCACTACAAACTCGTGTCAAAAATCCCTCTCCAGCTCTCCTGTAGCTCACTTCAGGTACTGGAAGGCTTCTCTAAGGTCTCCCTGGAGTTTACCTCCCCGGAGCCTTCTTTACTCCAAGCTAGTGACTGTAGTCACTCCAGTAGGCTGAGCTTGGACACCATGGTTCTCCCAGCTCTCTCCTATCCCAATGCCCTTCATTCCCAAATCCAGCTCTTCTGGACAGGGAACAGAGCTTTGGGAGACCACCAGACTTCTCAATAGCACTTACCTTCTAGCTTCTCAGCAGCACTGGAGCCACCACCACCAACCCCTCTAGCTTCAGCTGATGGATGGCACCTCTGCCTCACTCCCTCTCCTGCTCTGCTCCCACTTCCCATCAAGTACAACTGCCAGCAGCAAGCACCAGCTCGTTCCCCCGTGGCTGTAAGTGGATGGGAGCACAGAGCAGAACATTCCAGCTCAGCAGCACCACGTCCCCAGCAGCCATTTCCTCCCTGCTCTCTCACACTGTGCTAGGAGGAAGCTGGGGACTTTTTATGTTATTTTTATTGCTGAGTGTTTTCAGCACACAGTCTCCTAGAAGGCCTGTCCCCTTCCCTGCTCTCCCTGCTCTGTCACTTGGATGTGCCTCCTGGGCTCATTTAAGCTGTTTGCCTTTGCTCTTTCATTTCTTTCTCTTTCTCTTCCCCCCTCCCCCCTTCTTTCTTGTATTTTTTTTTCCTACTGAAGTTTAGTGCTCAGCTGACAGGACTAGAAAACAGCCTCCAGCCCTCCACCCTGCAGCACTGCATGTGCCACTGCTGCTGCTGCCTCCAGCCACAGGCAGCCCTGCCAGGGCCAGGGCTAAATTTATTATCTCATAGAATCAACCAGGTTGGAAGAGAACTCCAAGATCATCCAGTCCAACCTATATTCCCCTTGTGTTTTTGGCTTTTCTACCTGGTGATGTCCCTGGGTTCTTAGCACAGGTACTCCATGCTTGGTGGGGCCACCAGTGTCCAGTTAGCAATCATAGAATGGTTTAGGTTGGAAAGGACCTCAAGGATCAGCCAGTTCCAACCCCCTGCCATAGGCAGGGACACCTCCCACTAGAGCAGGCTGCTCAAGGCCTCATCCAGCCTGGCCTTAAACACCTCCAGGGAGGTTGTGGAGCACAGAAGCACAGAATGTGATCGAAGATCACATTCTGTGCTTCTGTGCTCCACAACCTCCCTGGGCAACCTGTGCCACTGTCTCAACCTGTACAATGTGGGCATCAGCTACCAGGTATCAGAGAGGCTGAGAAGCTGTTCAGCCTCTTTTGCAAATGTGCTGGTCTGGGTCCAGTTCTGGGTTCTCCAGTTGAGAGAGACAGGGAACCACTGGAGTGAGATACTACAGAGATGCTGAGGGGCCTGGAGCAGCTCTGCGAGGAGCAAAGGCTGAGAGCCTGCAGAAGAGCAGCCCCAGAGGGGATCTGAGCAATGCTCAGCAAGAGATAAAGGCTGGGGGGCAAGAGGATGGGCCCAGGCTCTTCTCAGTGGTGTTCAGTGACAGGACAAGGGGCAATGGCCATGAAGTGGAAGCCAGGAGGTTCCATCTGAGTTAGAGGAGAAACTTGTTTGGTGTGAGAGTGTTGTTTGGCCTGGAGCAGGCTGCCCAGAGAGGTTGTGGAGTCTGCTTCTCTGGAGAGATGTACAAATCTCTCTGGATACTGTGATCCTGGGCAAGCTGCTGTGGGTGCCCCTTCTTTAGGAGGGGAATTCCATTAGATAGTCTCCAAAGGTCCTTTCCAGCCCCTACCATGTTGTGATTCATGCTGCACTTGCAGCCTGGAAAGCCAAACAGAGCCTGTGGTGCAGCAGCAGAAGTGTGGCCAGCAGGGCCAGGGAGGTGATTCTCCTCCTCTGCTCTGCTCTGCTGAGACCTCACCTGGAGTACTGCAGCCAGTTCTGGAGCCCCTGGGACAAGAGGGATGTGGAGATGCTGGAGAGTGTCCAGAGCAGGGCTAGGAGGATGCTGAGAGGGCTACAGCAGCTCTGCTGTGAGCACAGACTGAAAGAGTTGGGGCTGTGCAGGCTGGAGAAGAGGAGGTTCCCAGGGGACCTTCTTGTGGCCTTCCAGGTTCTGAAGTGGGCTACAAAAAAGCTGGGAAGGGACTTTTGAGGCTGTGAGGGAGTGACAGGAGTGGGGGGAATGGAGCAAAGCTGGAGGTGGGGAGAGTCAGAGTGGACATTCAGGAGGAAGTTGTTGAGCATGAGAGTGGTGAGAGGCTGGAATGGGTTGCCCAGGGAGGTGGTTGAGGCCCCATGGCTGGAGGTGTTTAAGGCCAGGCTGGCTGAGGCTGTGTGCAGCCTGCTCTAGGGTAGGGTGTCCCTGGGCATGGCAGGGGGGTTGGAACTGGCTGCTCCTTGTGGTCCCTTCCAACCCTGCCTGATTCTGTGAGTCTATGATTCTGTGCCCCAGTGGAGCATTGCTGAACTACCTCACCTGAAATGCAACAGGGAGTGAATCTCTCTCTATATTTTCATCATTCTCTTGCTTTTCATGTAATTTAAAGCTATGTTCTTCATAATACACAAACCAACCACCGTGAAGATTTCTTGAACATTCAGATCCAAGAATCCTTGTTTTGTGCCATATTGTATGTGGAAAGGAAATAATGAATGGCTCTAGCTTAATGGTCTAAAAGTCTTCCTTGCTGTGCAAAAAAAAAACCCCAACCTCCCCAAATCCATTTTCATTTGTAACATTATGAGTAATTCTACTGGCAGCAGTTTTCCCTTCCCATATATATTTATTAGAGGGAGAAATTCCCTGTCCTAAAATAATGCTCTTGCTTGGATGAAATTGTTTTCAAACCCTGACTCCACTCTTAACCCTTTTCTTGCCTCTCCTCTGCTGTTCTTTTCACATGCTGTCATGGGTCAACCTTTCCTTTCAGAGGAATGCACAGAGCAGCCTCACAGATGACAGAGAAGCAGCCAGAGCCTGTGCCTGGAAAAACAAAACCAGAGCAGCTTCTGAATGAGATGTGCCACTTTGGTGAGAGGAGGAAGCCACAGGGACTCTTATCCCTCTCCTCAAAAGAGCAGAGATCTTCTGCCCATGCTCCTCAGCTGATGACCATGAAATTGTAGCTAGGGCATTGCCATCTCTACACAGACACCCTGAGCTCAGCGAGGCTTCTGGGGGCTGTGTCTGGGGGCTGTAGCCAGGTGGGGGTTGGTCTCTTCTGCCAGGCAACCAGCAGTAGAACAAGGGGACACAGTCTCAAGTTGTGCCAGGGGAAGTATAGGCTGGATGTTAGGAGGAAGTTGTTGGCAGAGAGAGTGATTGGCATTGGAATGGGCTGCCCAGGGAGGTGGTGGAGTGGCTGTGCCTGCAGGTGTTCAAGCAAAGCCTGGCTGGGGCACTTAGTGCCATGGTCTGGTTGATTGGCTAGGGCTGGGTGCTAGGTTGGGCTGGCTGAGCTTGGAGGTCTCTTCCAACCTGCCTGATTCTATGATTCTAAGGGGACTCTACTGGCTGTATAGAATCATAGAATGGTTTAGGTTGGAAGGGACCTCAAAGCTCAGCCAGTTCCAATCTCCTGCCGTGGGCTGGAACACCTCCCACTAGAACAGGTTGCTCAAGGCCTCATCCAACCTGGTCTTGAACACCTCCAGGGAAGTTGTGGATGAGAGAATCACAGAATGTGAATCACTTCAATCTCATTCTGTGATTTTCTCATCCACAACCTCCCTGGGCAACCTCTGCCAGTGTCTCACCACCTTCAACCTGTGCCAGTGTCTCATAACCCTCACTGCAAAGAACTTCTTCCTAACATCCAGGTTCAATCTCCCCTCTGCCAGTTTAAACCATTCCCCCTTGTCCTGTCTTTACAAGACCTTGTCAATAGTCCCTCCCCAGCCTTCCTGTAGCCTCCTTCAGACACTGGAAGGCCACTCCAAGGTCTCCTTTGAAGCCTTCTCCTCTCCAGGCTGCAGAGGTCCAACTCTCATAGCCTGTCCTCATAGCAGAGCTGCTGCAGCCCTCTGAGCATCTTAATGGATTGAAGATATCTCTGAGCTTTCATGGACCTCAGCATGGTGGCACTTGTGCAGTGGTTGAAAGCTGCTTCTCAAGGTGTTGGTAGTCCTGTCTCTCTTGAACTGGGGAGCCCAGTTCATGACTCCAGATGTGGCCTCACAAGGGCAGAGTAGAGGGGAAGGAGAACCTCCTTCATCCTTCTAGCCTTCATGCACTTCAGGAGCCATGGAATATTCCCAGGGGTATCCCCCATTCAAACCAAGCACCTTTGGATGCTGTAGGTAGGAAGCCATCACCTACCTGCACTGCCTGGGAACACTGTGAGCTTTTGCAGGCTTCCTCCCTACCCAGAGCTACATTGCTGGGGGGGGGAAACAACAACAAACCCCCCCAAACAACCAAAAAACCAACCCAAAAGACAGCCTAGTGACGTTGTTTTGTCTTTTTCTTTCCCATCTTTGCCTCTGTATGCCTACCCCCAGCACACCTTGAGCAAGCTGAGCAGAAGTAATCACAGTTTGCTTCCCGGCGCTCGCCTGGGATCCCTAATCCGCAGCAAATCCTTCGGGGAGCAGATGCAATTATGAAAGAGTGGCTGATTACAAAGAGCTCTATGTGCCAGAACAGAAATGTCAGGGCAGTTGTCCTTCCCCTCTCTGCTGAGCTGCCAGCTGGAAGGTGGACCCCGTGTGTGTGCTGGCTGGGCTGGCTGCGTCCCCTGCTGCCGCGGGCTGCAGCCACAGCTTGGGCTGGGTTTCACCTGCAGCTGCAGAGAGCCCTCAGATCTCAGCTGCTCGTCCTTCCCCTCCCCACCCAGCCCCTGAGCACACAGAAGCTTGTCACAGCCACAAGCCTCCTGTAGCAAATGCTATTTTTGATCTCTCCTGACTGAAAGGGATGATGAGCTGCTCGGAATGAGTATCTTCTCCAGGTGTCATTGTGACCAGTCGCTGGGAGAAGATGTGTTTGACAGTGATGTGTTGGCAGATGAAGCACCACAGACACCAGGCTGCAAACATCTACTGCACCTTTCCATCTGCTGGGGTTTCCTTGCCTGGTAAGGGGTGAAGATGGAGGTTCTGGCCACAATCATAGAATAGAAGCATAGAAATAATAGAATAATAAACTCCTCCAGGACAGGCTGGGAGGTGATCTGCTGGAGAGCAGCCCTGTGGAGAGGGACCTGGGGGTCCTGGTGGAGAATAAGTTACCCATGGCACAGCAATGTGCCCTTGTGGCCAAGAAGGCCAATGGAATCCTGGGGTGTATTAGGAAGAGTGTGTTCAGCAGATCCAGAGAGGGTCTCCTCTGCCTCTACTCTGCCCTGCTGAGACCTCATCTTGAGTACTGCCTTCAGTTTTGGGCTCCCCAGTTGCAGAGGGACAGGGATCTGCTGGAGAGGGTCCAGCGGAGGGCTAGGAGGATGATGAGGGGACTGGAGGGCATGGCTTATGGGGAGAGGCTGAGGGACCTGGGGCTGCTTAGTCTGGAGAAGAGAAGACTGAGATGGGATTTGATAAATGTTTATAAGTATCTGAGGGCTG
>WAAF01002383.1:123587-146738 GCA_013400475.1 Tricholaema leucomelas
TGCTCAAGGCCTCATCCAGCCTGGCCTTAAACACCTCCAGGGAGGAAGCATCCACAACCTCCCTGGGCAACCTGTGCCAGTGTCTCACCACCCTCACTGTAAAGAACTTCCTCCTAATATCCAGTCTAAATCTCCCCTCTGCCAGCTTAAACCCATTCCCCCTCGTCCTGACATTACCAGACCTTGTCAATAGTCCCTCCCCAGCCTTCCTGTAGGCTCCCTTCAGATACTGGAAAGCCACTCTAAGGTCTCCTCAAAGCCTTCTCTTCTCCAGGCTGCACAGCCCCAACTCTCTCAGCCTGTCCTTATAGCAGAGCTGCTGCAGCCCTCTCAGCATCTTCATGGCTCTCCTCTGGACTGGCTCCAGCAGTTCCATGTCCTTCTTGTGTTGGGGGCTCCAGAACTGCACACAGTACTCCAGGTGGGGTCTGAGGAGAGCAGAGTAAAGTGCCTGGAGGTGTTGAAGCCAAGCCCGGCTGGGGCACTTAGTGCCATGGTCTGGTTGGTTGGACAGGACTGGGTGCTAGGCTGGGCTGGATGAGCTTGGAGCTCTCTTCCAACCTGTTTGATTCTATCATTGTATGAATACTACTGAGTACCTGCCTGAGGCCAAGTAATTCCTGTGCATGGGATGGTGTTGGCACAGGAAGCAACATGCCTTGGAAGAAGAAACAGAGGGCAAGGGAGATGGCTTTGTTGTGTGCCTTAAAGGTGTGCAAGCTTGCTGCAAGCACTGGAGAAGGAGGGGATGTGGGACCTGAGTGGTTGCTCATTATGGTCACAGATGGTGAGGCTGCTGACATATGTGTCTTAAGGTGAAGCAAGTCTTTATGTGGACAAACCACCCAAAGCTTAGGAAGCAGGACAGGAGATGTAACAAGGTTATCTCAGATCAATTGTAGCTCATCAGGGACCTTTGGGAGAGGAGGAGACTGAGGCAAATCTCTTTTCAGTGGTGCCCAGTGGCAGGACAAGAGGCAACAGGCACAAACTGGAACCCAGGACCTTTCATCTGGAAATGAAGAAAAGAAGTTCTTTGGTGTGAGGGTGCAGAGCCCTGCAGCAGGCTGCCCAGAGAGGCTGTGGAGCAGCTGGAGAGATTCCAGATGCCCCTGGCCATTGTGATCCTGGGCAAGCTGCTGTGGGTGCCCCGGTTTAGCACCTTTGGATTAGGTGATGCCCAGAGGTCTCTTCCAACCCTACCATGCTGCAATTCTGTGGCTGCTACTGGACAAGAAGCTCAACAGGAGCCAGCAGTGTGCACTTGCAGCCCAGAAAACCAAACAGAGCCTGGGGTGCAGCCGCAGAAGTGTGGCCAGCAGGGCCAGGGAGGTGATTCTCCCACTCTGCTCTGCTCTGCTGAGACCCCACCTGGAGTACTGCAGCCAGTTCTGGAGCCCCTGGGACAAGAGGGCTGTGGAGATGCTGGAGAGTGTCCAGAGCAGGGCCAGGAGGATGCTGAGAGGGCTGCAGCAGCTCTGCTGTGAGCACAGACTGAAAGAGTTGGGGCTGTGCAGGCTGGAGAAGAGGAGGCTCCCAGGATCTGAAAGTGGGCTGCAAAAAAGCTGGGGAGGGACATTTCAGGCTATCAGGGAGTGCCAGGACTGGGGGGAATGGAGCAAAGCTGGAGGTGGGGAGAGTCAGAGTGGAGGTGAGGAGGAAGTTGTTGAGCATGAGAGTGGTGAGAGGCTGGAATGGGTTGCCCAGGGAGGTGGTTGAGGCCCCATGGCTGGAGGTGTTTCAGGCCAGGCTGGCTGAGGCTGTGTGCAGCCTGCTCTAGGGTAGGGTGTCCCTGGGCATGGCAGGGGGGTTGGAACTGGCTGCTCCTTGTGGTCCCTTCCAGCCCTGACTGGTTCTGTGATTTTATGATTCTGTGAAAGACTGCAAGGACTAAAATCCAGGTCACAATCCCAACGGCAGGTTGGGTGTCCTGAGCAGGCAGGGACAGCACCCAGGGTGCAAAATGCTGAGCAGTCAGCAGGGACTATAAATAATGATAAATTGCAGAGAAGTATTTTCAGGCTGACCAAAACCAGAACTTTATCCTTGGTTGGTCAAGAAGGGCAGAAACCTTCTCAGAGCTGTAACAATGCTTCAGAAGATCAGCAGAGGCCAAGGTAAAAGACTCATACAATGACTGGGGTTGGAAAGGACAGGAGACATCATCTGCTCCAATTACACTGCCATAGGCAGGGACACCTCCCACTAGAGCAGCTTGCTCAAGGCCTCATCCAGCCTGGCCTTAAACGCCTCCAGGGAGGAAGCATCCACAACCTCCCTGGGCAACCTGTGCCAGTGTCTCACAACCCTCACTGTAAAGAACTTCCTCCTAACATCCAGTCTAAATCTCCCCTCTGCCAGCTTAAACCCATTCCCTCTCGTCCTGACATTCCCAGACCTTGTCAATAGTCCCTCCCCAGCCTTCCTGTAGGCTCCCTTCAGATACTGCAAAGCCACTCTAAGGTCTCCTCAAAGCCTTCTCTTCTCCAGGCTGCAGAGCCCCAACTCTCTCAGCCTGTCCTCATAGCAGAGCTGCTGCAGCCCTCTCAGCATCTTCGTGGCTCTCCTCTGGACTGGCTCCAGCAGTTCCATGTCCTTCTTGTGTTGGGGGCTCCAGAACTGCACACAGTACTCCAGGTGGGGTCTGAGGAGAGCAGAGTAAAGGGGGAGAATCCCCTCCCTTGCCCTGCTGCCCACACTGCTCTTGCTGCAGCCCAGCACAGGGTTGCTGTCTGGGCTGCATGTGCACACTGCAGGCTCATGTTGAGCTTTTCGTCAACCCAGACCCCCAGGTCCTTCTCCTCAGGGCTGCTCTCAGCCATTCACCACCCAGCCTGTATCTGTGCCTGGGATTGCACCGACCCAGGTGCAGGACCTTACACTTGGCCTTGTTAAACGTCATGAGGTTGGCCTGGGCCCACCTCTCCAGCCTGTCCAGGTCCCTCTGGATGGCATCCCTGCCCTCCAGCAAGTCAGCTGTGCCACACAGCTTGGTGTCATCTGCAAACTTGCTGAGGGTGCACTCAATTCCTCTGTCCATATCACTGACAAAGATGTTAAAGAGCACTGGTCCCAGCACTGACCCCTGAGGAACACCACTTGTCACCGGTCGCCAGGTGGACATTGTGCCATTGATCACCACTCTCTGCATGCGACCATCCAGCCAATTCCTTATCCAGTGAGTGCTCCACCCATCCAGTTTGTGCTTTTCCAGTTTGGTGACCAGGATGTCATGTGGGACAGAGTCGAATGCCTTACTCAGGTCTAGGTAGACGACGTCAGTTGCCCTTCCCCTGTCCATTGCAGCTGTGACTACATCATAAAAAGCCACCAAATTTGTCAGGCATGATTTGCCCTTAGTGAAGCCATTGCTGATTACCACCAGTCACCTCTGCCTGGTTTTCTATTTGCTTGTTTTCCATCCCTCTCCAGAGTTTCACCTGGACAACCCATTCCAGAGTTTCACCACTCTCATACTGCAGAACTTCTCCCTAAGATCCAATCTAAACCTCCTCTTGCTCAGCTTCAAACCATTCCCCTTTGTCCTGCCGCTAGACACTCTCATGAAAAGTCACTCTCCAGCCTTCCTGCAGGCTCTCTCCAGGTATTGGAAGGCAGCTCCAAGATCCCTTAGAGTTTTCTCTTCTGCAGAACTGTTACTCTTGTTGTAATGTAATAGGTAATGTAATCTTGTCATATAATGGGGACAGCACCCAGGGTGCAAAGTGCTGAGCAGTCAGCAGAGACTGCCTATGGCAGGGGGGTTGGAACTAGATGATCCTTGTGTTCCCTTCCAACCCTGACTGATTCTATGATTCTGATTCTATGATTCTATGACTGACAGGTTTGCTGGGTGCTAGGTTGGACAGGATGATCTTGGAGGTCTCTTCCAAGCTGGTTGATTCTGTGATTGATTCTATGACTCCAAATGGTGATAAATTGCAGAGAAGTTCCCAAGGTGGGGGGAAGGAAATCATTTCTAAGTGCCAAAACAAAACAAAAGAGGGAAGGGAAGGGAAGGGAAGGGAAGGGAAGGGAAGGGAAGGGAAGGGAAGGGAAGGACCACACCACACATGTGCCAAGCCAACCTGATCTCCCTGGGTGATGAGACTAACTGTTTTGGATTGAGAGCAAGCCAGAGGTGCCTGATGTCTTGGCTCCTCTAGGACTCTGCTGTGCTACTCCTCTTAACAGGATTGGTAAGCAGCTCCTCACAAAACTGCAGAGGGGGAAGGCACAAAGCATGGCTGGAAAGCAGGCAAGAGAAGTGAATGATTTGCTGTCAGATGGAAGGATGGATTGGGTGACTTTCTGTAGGGCTCCATCTCTGCTCTAACAGGAGTCAGTATTTTCCCTGACGACCTGGATGATGGAGGACTCTCCGCTCCCTCCGCAGAGGCTCGAGATGGGAATTAGTGCTGCTGTTGCAGGGAAGGAGATTTCTAATCCTGTCACAGTAAGGACAATTAAGCACTGGGATGTTCTGCCAGGGGAGGCTGTGGAGTTTCTATCATTAGGAGTGTTTAAGAGGAGGTTGGAGAAACACAGAATCATAGAATCAAAGAATGGTTTAGGTTGGAAGGGATCTCAAAGCTCAGCCAGTTCCAACTCCCTGCCATAAGCAGGGACACCTCCCACTAGAACAGGTTGCTCAAGGCCTCATCCAACCTGGCCTTGAACACCTTCCAGTATCCGAAAGGGGGCTACAAAAAAGCTGGGGAGGGACTTTTCAGGCTGTCAGGGAGTGACAGGACTAAGGGGAATGGAACAAAGCTGGAGGTGGGGAGAATCAGCCTGGCTGTGAGGAGGAAGTTGTTGAGCATGAGAGTGGTGAGAGGCTGGAATGGGTTGCCCAGGGAGGTGGTTGAGGCCCCATGGCTGGAGGTGTTTAAGGCCAGGCTGGCTGAGGCTGTGTGCAGCCTGCTCTAGGGTAGGGTGTCCCTGGGCATGGCAGGGGGGTTGGAACTGGCTGCTCCTTGTGGTCCCTTCCAACCCTGCCTGATTCTTTGAGTCTATGATCCTCTGAGGTCCCTTCCAGTCCCTGACCTTCTGTGATGCTGTGATTTCAACCCCCTCTACAGCCTGCATTGCTCAAAGCAAGATGACTTGCAAACATCTAACACAAACGAGGAAGATGAATCGTATGCAAGGTCAGGCGCGACGCCAGCAAACCCAGAGAGGCAAAAGCAGTTAATTGCTTTAGATTCCAGCAACCCCCAAACGTGCCCTGTGTGCAGACATCCCTTCCTTCCAAGCAGCAGTGGACCTCACCCTCCCAGCCAGCAAAAAGAAAGCAGGAGATGGAGGTTCTGGTTGTGATTTTGAATGTCAAAATTAGATTCAGTGTTGCCTTCTGGTCTCTGTAATTACTAGACATCACTCATCATTTTTCCCAGCTCAGGGGGTACTCTGTTATTGACCTCCCTGGGAAGATATAAATACATTAATGAATGGAAATATCACCATTTGCTGTGCTGGAAAGGTTTACATCATAGCTCAGAGGACTCTGAAATCTTCTTCCCAGCGTCCCTGGAGCAGAGGAGAATGCCTGACACTGTGGCTTGGGTGGCAAACCACTGCTATGAAGGTTTGGGCTTAGAGGAGAAGAGCCTGCTGCAAATTATTAAAGGAGAGATACCTCAGCAAACCACAGCCTTGATGGAGCCTGCCACGCTCAAACAGCTGAAAACACCACCCTGGGCTAGCACAGAGCTGCCAGTGATGGAGGGCACCAGAGGAGCCCTGAGTTCCCAAGCTGATGGGGCCACAAAATCTCATAGGAGCATAGGAGGACCACAGAAAATGAAAGAATATTATTTCCCCTGAATGTGATGAGCACACAGGACCTGGCCAGGCTGGATGGGTGGGCAGAGGCCAATGGGATGAAATTTAACAACGCCAAGTGCAGGGTTCTGCACTTTGGCCACAGCAACCCCAAGCAGCACTACAGGCTGGGGACAGAGTGGCTGAGAGCAGCCAGGAGGAAAGGGACCTGGGGTACTGGTGAATAGTAGGCTGAAGATGAGCCAGCAGTGTGCCCAGGTGGCCAAGAGAGCCAATGGCATCCTGGGCTGTATCAGGAACAGTGTGGCCAGCAGGACAAGGGAGGTTATTCTGCCCCTGTGCTCAGCACTGCTCAGGCCACACCTTGAGTGCTGTGTCCAGTTCTGGGCTCCTCAATTCAAGAGAGATGTTGAGGTGCTGGAAGGTGTCCAGAGAAGGGCAACAAAGCTGGGGAGGGGCCTGGAACACAAACTCTATGGGGAGAGGCTGAGGGAGCTGGGGGTGTGCAGCCTAGAGAAGAGGAGGCTCAGGGCAGAGCTCATTGCTGTCTACAACTACCTGCAGGGAGGCTGTAGCCAGGTGGGGTTGGGCTCTGCTGCCAGGCAAGCAGCAACAGAAGAAGGGGAAACAGTCTCAAGTTGTGCCGGGAGAAGTTCAGGCTGGATGTTAGGAGGAAGTTCTTCCCAGAGAGAGTGATTGGCATTGGAATGGGCTGCCCAGGGAGGTGGTGGAGTAGCTGTGCCTGGAGGTGTTGAAGCCAAGCCTGGCTGGGGCACTTAGTGCCGTGGTCTGGTTGACTGGCTAGGGCTGGGTGCTAGGTTGGCCTGGATGAGCTTGGAGGTCTCTTCCAACCTGGTTGATTCTATTGTATTGTATTCTATTCTATTCACTGAAAGCAGAGAGAGGCCAGTGAGAGCCTTGTATGGAGCACTGGGGTGGTGAGATGCTCTTGTGGAGCTTTGTATGGGGGGCCATGGTGGCAAGGTGCACTTGTGAAACCTTGCACAAAACATCATGGGGTGAGGGGTTATTGTGAAGCCCTGTGGTGGCCAAGTGTCCTTGTGGAGCCTCATGTGGAGTGCTGTGATGGTGAGGTGCTTGTGTGAATCTTGTGCATGGACCATCACAGAATCACAGAACTGTACAGGTGGGAAGTGACCTCCAGAGCTCATCCAGTCCAACCTCCCTGCCAAGGCAGGATCACTCAGGGTAGCTCACCCAGGAATGCATCCAGGCAGGCTTGAAAGTCTCCAGAGAAGGAGACTCCACAACCTCTCTGGGCAGCCTGCTCCAGGGCTCTGTCACCCTTACTGTAAGGAGGTTTCTCCTCATGTTGAGGTGAAACCTTCTCTGTTCCAGTTTGCAGCTGTTGCTCCTTGGCTGATTGCTGCTGACCAGCAAAAAGAGCTTGGCCCCAACCACTGACCCCCATCCCTAACCCATTGCAATGGATACTCAGCTCAGTGGTTCATCCCTGAGGTTGCCTGTGAGAGGTGAGGCACTCACCAGCTTGTGTTTGTCACTCCAGAGCCTGCAATGGGGATGCTCTGCTGGTGGAAGTCCTGTGAGACATTCCAGTACTGCCTAGGCTGGGCTCTCCCTCCTGTGTGCTAGGGCCAGATGTCCCTTGGGGACCATCTGCTTCTTGAAGGATAAGATTGCTGCAAAGGCAATGTGTGCTGTGGGCTGCCAGCTCTTCTCCACGAGCTTTGTCATCCTCCCAGGACCTGCTTTGTACTGCTGGCTGAGCCCCCAGTGCCCTGGAGTGTCAACCATCTCTGAGCCACCAAAAAGGGCTTTCAAGGCAGGGATCTTTGGAGGAGGTCAGCTGTCCTCATCCATGGGGTTCATGAGCCTTCACTTTCTGAGCCTTTGTGCAGCCAAAGAATCATAGGATAGAACAGAATCATAGAATCAACCAGGTTGGAAGAGGCCTCCAAGCTCATGCAGTCCAACTTAGCACCCAGCCCTAGCCAATCAACCAGACCTAAGTGCCTCATCCAGGCTTTGCTTCAACACTTCCAGGCACAGTGACTCCACCACCATTCCAATGCCAATCACTCTCTCTGGGAAGAACAAGGGGACACAGTCTCAAGTTGTGCCAGGGGAGGTATAGGCTGGATGTTAGGAGGACAGGGCAGGGAGTGAGTGGGCTCTTGGTATGGGGAGGAGATGGAGGAGAAGCCCTGACCTTAGAGGGCCTGGCTGGGTGTGGGGAAGGAGAAGCAGTGTGCATTTAGGCACTAGAACTGCTTCTCCTTTGTGATGCCCAAAGAAACAACCACGAGCGAGCTCTCTGCGAGGGCTGTGCTAGGAGTCAGGGGGAGTCATGGATCTGATGTGACCTCAGCTTTGAGCAGGGACATGTGTGATAAAGGAGATCCCTGGGGACCTCCCAGCACAGCCCTGGGCAGGGACCAGCTTCTAGCACCAAGCATAGAATCATAGAATTGGGGTTGGAAGTGAGCTCTAGAGATCATCCAGTCCAACCCCCATGCAGTCAGCAGGGACATAGAAACATAGAATCATAGAATGGTCTGGGTTGGAAGGGACCTCAAGGATCATCCAGTGGGACACCTCCCACTAGAGCAGGTTGTTCAAGGCCTCATCCAACCTCACCCTAAACACCTCCAGGGAGGAGGCAGCCACAGCCTCCCTGGGCAACCCACTCCAGTGTCTCACCACCCTCACTGTAAAGAACTTCCTCCTAACATCCAGTCCAAATCTTCCCTCTTCCAGATTAAATCCATTACCCCTCATCATCCTCAACTAGATCAGGTTGGTGAGAACCCCATCAAGCCTGACCTTCAATGTTTCCAGGGATGGGGCCTCCACCACCTCCTTAGGCAACCTGTTCCTGTGTTCCACCGCCCCCACAGTAACAAACTTCCTAATATCCAGTCTAAATCTCCCTTGCTTCAGTTTCAAAGCATTGCCCCTTGTGCTGGGTGCTACACACCTTTGTAAACAGTTCCTCCCCAGCTTTCTTTTCTGCATGACTGGAGAGAGGAGCTGGACAGCCCAGAAGAATTGCTTTGGGGGTCAGCCCCACCTCTTGCTATCCTTGATGGAGCAGGATGAAGGGAAGGCAGCCAGAGCCTGGCCAAGTTGCATCCCGCAGGGAGAGCTGGCCCTGCAAATTACAGTTTCTCTGCCTGCAAGTGCTTATTAGAGTTTATTGAGCCAGGGAGGTTTCTCTGCTTTCTATTTTGGGCCAAGCTCCCTTTGTGTTTATTTACCATCAGCAGAGCAGCTTGTAGCCACTGGAGCTGAAGAAAATTGCTGTGAGAAGCAGGAAGTTGGCTCCTCACCTTACGGAGCGAGCTGCGCGCCCAGGAGCTGCATCTGCCCCCGAGGGACCCCAGCTCCAGCTCACTGCAGCACGCATGTGGGGTGGCCTTAACTCCCAGCCTTGGCATCACTCTCTTGTCTTGGGCCACGTGGCTGTGAGTTCAGGTCTTGCAGGATTGCCTGAGGTGACCTCTAGTGCTGGCTTGAGGGTGCCCAGCGAGGTGTGCTTGGCACTGACTGCAAAGGCTGCCTTAGGTGGTTGGTGCTGCATTACCTAGCGAGGCACAGATCAGCAGCCTCAGGCAGCTCAGGCTTGGAACACTGCCTACAGTCTCTGCATGGGGTGGTTAACCTCAGGGATGCATCTTAGGAGGGTGGAAGCCTGGCAAGGTTTAGAATCATAGAATCATAGAATCAGCCAGGTTGGAAGAGACCTCCAAGCTCATCCAGTCCAACCTAGCACCCAGCCCTATTCAGTCAACCAGACCATGGCACTAAGTGCCTCATCCAGGCTTTTCTTGAACACCTCTGGGCATGGTGACTCCACCACCTCCCTGGGCAGCCCATTCCAATGCCAATCACTCTCTCTGCCAACAACTTCCTCCTAACATCCAGCCTAGACTTCCCCCAGGACAACTTGAGGCTGTGTCCCCTTGTTCTGTTGCTGGTTGCCTGGGAGAAGAGCCCAACCCCACCTGGCTACAGCCTCTCTTCAGGTAGTTGTAGACAGCAATGAGGTCTGCCCTGAGCCTCCTCTTCTGCAGGCTGCTCACCCCCAGCTCCCTCAGCCTCTCCTCATAGGGTTTGTGTTCCAGGCCTTTCACCAGCTTCATCTCCCTTCTCTAGGCCAGCCACTAAACAAGAACCCCTTTGCCTTCCCAAAGGGAAGAGAAAGGGAAGAAGCGAGAGAGTCTGACTGGTTGAGAAGGAAATTGACCCAGCTGGGGTGGAAATGAGAACAGTCCAAGGAAATAGAGACAAAGAGACACAAACTGATATGGAACTCAACCCCTGAAGGCAATGTCACCATTGGCACAACTGGTGCTGGGGGCAGGCACTGGGGAAGTTCCAGACTAGACTCAACAGCAGATGGGAACTAGATTCAGGAGCTGGATTCTAGAACTGGATTCATGAACACAGAGACCAGGATCAAAGGCAGAATAGACTCCACCTGGGATGCCAACCATGGAGGAAGAGGCTTGACCCTAGTGGTCCCTCAGCTTCGTCCTGAAGATGCCACCCATGGGCTGCAATCCCTTGTTGGGCAGCTGAGGGTCACCTGCCCTGTCTGCTCCTCCCTGCAGGTGCCACCTCTGCCTTCCTGCACCTCAAGGTGGGGCACAGCTGTGGCAGTGCCCTTGGTCTGTGCAGAGCCTTTCTGCAGCCCAGCCCTTGGCAGGAACTCTCCTCCTCAGCTTCTTCCTGCTAGAAGCTGTCCGAATCTGCCCTGAACTGCAGAAAGTGCCTCCCTGAGCAGAGCCTGAGCTGGGAAGTCAAATCTCTAAACAGAACTGGTTCTGGCCTAGCTCACAGAGTCACAGAGTCACAGATTGGGCTGGAAGGGACACTCAAATGTCATCTTGTCCAGCCTCCTCTGCAGTCAGCAGGGACACCTACAACTAGTTCAGATTGCCCATGGCCACATCGAGTCTGATCTTCTACATCTTCAGGGACAGGGCTCAAAGCAGGACAAAGCCTCTTCAGAGGCAGCTCCATGTTCTGAGCACTTCTGGGCTCTTCTGCCCTGCAAACTGTCCCCGTTGGCAGCACTCCACCCCCGCACAGCCATTGCCGCTCCTCACGTCACAGCAGTTTGCAAGCTAAGACATGGGGAAGCTGCTGTGTGCCAGGGTGGTGGCCCCAGACCCCTGCACCCATCTGGGTAGGAGATGGCTTCCTCATAGCAGCAGAGTGCTGAGCAGGCAGCCCTCCAGCAAAGCCCAGCTCACAAAGCTGCAGGGCTCAGCATGGCTCTGGCTGTCCCCAGCCAAGCCACGTCCCTTGGAAGAGGGAAGATGTGCAGCTGCCTGTGCAGCAGCTCTCTCTGGACCGATTGTAAATGTCATGGCAGTGTCTATAAGTGGCCTAACATATTAAAGATCAGGCAGGCAGGGGAGGGAAGATGACCTTTTGCATTTTGCCCAGAGCAGGCAAGGATAATGTAATTATAATTTCATGTAACTCATCTCCTGACACTGTGTAATAGCTGAACTTGGCCTGCCCAAGCCAGGGATGGAGTGGAGAGAGGCAGGAGGACAAGAACCTCTCAGCTCTGAGCTGGGACAGCATTCCCTGGGCAGAGGACCCCACCCTCACAAGAGTCCCTGGTCTGGCTGGGTGCAGATGGAGCCTCTCCTTGCAGGAGGCTGCCAGGAGCATCAGCTCCAAGCTGTGTGTTGGGAGCCCAGCAGGCACAAGGCTGCCCAGCCCGTGGGAGCAGCAAATAAGGCTACAGCTGTCTCACTGCCAGCACCATTCTGCTCCTCTGCCTGGCTGAAGCTCTCCTCTGCCTAGCTGAAGCTCTCCTATGCCTGGCTGAAGCTCTCCTCCTCCCTTCCCCACACTGCTGTCTGGGGCTGGGCTTTTCGAATGGCACCAAGCATGAAACCACTTTTCTTTGGGCCAAGAATGCTGTACCTGGAGCCTGCACAGAACTTAGAGCTGCATTTCAGTATCTGAAGGGGATCTACAGGAAGGTTGGGGAGGTGCTGTGCTGATGAGGGGCAATGGTTTGAAACTGGAGCAGGGAAGATTTTAGGTTGGACATGAGGAGGAAGTTCTGCACAAAGGACCTGGTTGCAGAGGTAGTGGAGGTCTCACACCTGGTGACATTTAAGGTCAAACTTGATGCAGCTCTGAGCAACCTGATCTGGTTGGGGGTGTCCCTGCTGACTGCAGGGGGAATTAGACAAAATGATCTGTGAAGGTCCCTTCCAGCCCAATGCATTTTGTGATTCTATAATTAGTCCCTTGATAATTTGCTCTCCTGTCCTTAGGTCATACCACTTCGTTGAGGTGTGCTCTGGTTTTCCCATAGGGAATGGAGTGATGGACCAGAGTGCTCCCAATCCCTGTGGGTCAGTAATGGGATGCTGTGCCTTCACCCTCAGCATGTTTGCAGATGGCACCAAGCTGTGTGGCACAGTTGACTTGCTGGAGGGCAGGGATGCCATCCAGAGGGACCTGGACAGGCTGCAGAGGTATGCCCAGGCCAACCTCATGGCATTCAACAAGGCCAAGTGTAAGGTCCTGCACCTGGGTCACTGCAATCCCAGACACAGATCCAGGCTGGGTGATGAATGGCTGAGAGCAGCCCTGAGGAGAAGGACCTGGGGGTCTGGGTTGATGAAAAGCTCAACATGAGCCTGCAGTGTGCACATGCAGCCCAGACAGCAACCCTGTGCTGGGCTGCAGCAAGAGCAGTGTGGGCAGCAGGGCAAGGGAGGGGATTCTGCCCCTTTACTCTGCTCTCCTCAGACCCCACCTGCAGTACTGTGTGCAGTTCTGGAGCCCCCACCACAAGAAGGACATGGAACTGCTGGAGCCAGTCCAGAGGAGAGCCACGAAGATGCTCAGAGGGCTGCAGCAGCTCTGCTATGAGGACAGGCTGAGAGAGTTGGGGCTCTGCAGCCTGGAGAAGAGAAGGCTTCCAGGAGACCTTAGAGTGGCTTTCCAGTATCTGAAGAGGGCTACAGGAAGGGACTACTGACAAGGTCTTGTAATGAGAGGATGAGAAGAAATGGGTTTAAATTGGCAGAGGGGAGATTGAAAGGGTTCTTTGCAGTGAGGGTGGTGAGACACTGGCACAGATTGCCCAGGGAGGTTGTGGATGAGACAGTCACAGAATATGGTCACATTCTGTGATTCTGTGCTCCACAACCTCCCTGGGCAATCTGGAGGTGTTCAAGGCCAGGCTGGATGAGTCCTTGAGCAGCCTGTTCTAGTGGGAGGTGTCCCTGCCTATGGCAGGGGGTTGGAACTGGCTGAGCTTTGAGGTCCCTTCCAACCTAAACCATTCTATGACTCTGTGTGCAGTGCAGGCTCGGTTAGGACAGGCTGAGTGAGCAAGGAGGGGTTATTAGCAGAGCAGAGCAAACCTTTGCAGGAGGCAAGTTACACCCATTTAAAAGCTGCTGCCACCTGAAATTTGTTTTTCATCCCTAACTGATTAAATTCTGCCAGTCAGAGATTTTATCTCAGAGAAATCCTCCAGGAAGATCTAATAGCAGAGTCAATCTTTATAACATCAGGGACAATAAACCAGGAGACTTCATTTTGCTGCAGGTTTTATCTGTGGGTGTGGGGCTCCATGGGCACACCAACCCCATTACCATCCCAGCACCCAGCAGCAGCCATTCAATATTTATTTTAAAGGTGGGGGTTTTTTTTGGAGGGTTTTTATAGTCCTCAGTGGTGAAACAGGCAATGATGAAGTGGTTTTGTTAAACACTTTGAAGGAGAGCACAGTGCTGGAGGGAGCAGGCTGTGGGATGCAGGGCTGGATGCTGTGAGCTCCTGAGCTGCTCCAGGGGGACTCCCCAGGCACCACCAGATACATTCTCCAGGGGACTTTGTTTCTGTGTGGATCATGTTGGGTGATGCTGAGCCTGCAGGAGTTGTTGGATCTCTGTGAGCTGACATAGGGACCTGGCACCCAGTGCTTGCAGAGTGACAGCTGTGGTTTGCTGTGGCAGTTTGCCACTGGAGGAAGAAGCAGGGATACTGGTTAGGGGTTTTATCCTCAAATCTGCTGTGCTCTGGGCTCTCTGTGGTCTGGCCACCACAAAAGAAACCCTCTGTGGCTGTGTGGGCAGTGTTGCTCTCCTCAGGGAGCAGCAGTGAGGACAGCCTCTAACTCACAGAATCACAGAACCTGAGAGCATGGAAGTGACCTCCAGAGCTCATCCAGTCCAACCTCTCTGCCAAGGCAGCATCACCCAGGGTAGTTCACACAGGAATGCATCCAGGCAGGTTTGAAAGTCTCCAGAGAAGGAGACTCCACAACCTCTCTGGGCAGCCTGCTCCAGGGCTCTGTCACCCTCACTGGACAGAAGTTTCTCCTCATGTTGAGCTGAAACCTTCTCTGTTCCAGTTTGCAGCTGTTGCTCCTTGGCTGATTGCTTCTGCCCACCCAAAAGGGCTTGGCCCCAGGCACTGACCCCCACCCTTCAGGTACTTGTACACATGGATCAGATCTCCTCTCAGCCTTCTCTTCTCCAGACTAAACAGCCCCAGGGCTCTCAGGCTCTCTCCACAGGGGAGGTGTTCAACTCCCCCACTCATCCTCGTGGCTCTCTGCTGGACTCTCTCCAGCAGGTCTGTGTCTCTCTTGAACTGGGAGCCCCAAACTGGACCCAGTAGTCTAGATGTGATCCCAGCAGGGCAGAGCAGAGGGGGAGAAGAACCCCCCTGGCCCTGCTGGCCACACTTTTCCTGATGCCCCCCAGGCTGCCATTGGCTCTCTTGGCCACAAGGGCACATTGCTGGCCCCTGCAGAACTTGCTGTCCAGCAGCACTCCAAGGTCTTTCTCCACGGAACTGCTTTCCATCAGGGCAGCTCCAACCTATCCTGGTGCCTGTTGTTATTCCTCCCCAGATGGAGGACCCTGAACTCACCTCCCTGCCTGTTCCCACGTGTCTCCTGTGCATCCACCACAGCAGTCATCGTGAAGCCCTCAGTAAACACATTTTGTGCTGTTGAAAATTACCCCAACCTCAGCTCAGTGAGGGAGATCTGCCAGCACTTCCCACTGCCCTGCCTGTGCTCAGGTTTTGCTTTCCTGGTGGCAGAGTAGGACATTCCCATCCTAAGTTGTCCATTCCTTGCATGAAAAAGTCTTTTGTGGTTTCTCTACCTCTTAAATAAAGGCACTCATGGGCTCTCCTCCTCCAGCTTTCCTGTAGCAGCAGCTCTGATGGACGCAGACCTAAGTGGGTGAAATGCGCTGTGCCTCGGGGATGTGGCAGCTTTGGTGCTGTTGAAGGAATTGGGTGGAATGAAACTCCAGCAGGAGGTTGGAAAGTGGGCACCACATCCTTTCTGCTAGGAGGATCTTCTGAGTTCCATCCCAGCCCTTACCAGAGCATAGAAAAGCAGGCTGATGTTGGAGACCCCAGCAACTTCAGCCTCAGGAGACGCTGAGGGAGCTGGGGGTCTGCAGCTTGCAGAAGAGGGCTTGCTTAGCCTGGAGAAGAGGAGGCTCAGGGCAGACCTCATTGCTGTCTACAACTACCTGAAGGGAGGCTGTAGCCAGGTGGGATTGGGCTCTTCTCCCAGGCAACCAGCAACAGAACAAGGGGACACAGCCTCAAGTTGTCCTGGGGGAAGTATGGGCTAGATGTTAGGAGGAAGTTGTTGTCAGAGAGAGTGATTGGCATTGGAATGGGCTGCCCAGGGAGGTGGTGGAGTCACTGTGCCTGGAGGTGTTCAAGAGGAGACTGGATGAGGCACTCAGTGCTATGATCTGGTTGATTGTCTAGGGCTGGGTGCTAGGTTGGACTGGATGATCTTGGAGGTCTCTTCCAACCTGGTTGATTCTATTCTATTCTATTCTATGCTATTCATTGCCCAGCTAGGAGCCAGCTCTGCACTGTTTACACCCCCTCCAGCCCCTTTCCAAGCAGAAGGTAAAAAAACCCCTCCTGTTTTCCACCTTGCTGAGCTGTTGTGTCTGCCCAAATCCATACCAACACCCACTGGGTTTTGTGGGGATTTTATTGGAGCAGGCTGAAGGTGAAAGCCCAGCACAGCACCTCCCCTCTATGGATTGGGGTCTAACACCCTGTTCCTTTTCCACACTAAAATAGGAAGTGTCCTACTTATTTTTGAAGCATAGATTTTTCTGCATGATGAATGGGATGGAGGTGTTTGGGTGGGTTTGGTTTTTGGTCGATACAATTTAATTACTCTGCAAAGCACTGAAGAGCTGAGCTGCCATTCCTGGCCTCCCACAGCCCTCAGCTCCCTAGGGAGCACAGGGACATGCCAGCTGCTTTGGCATCAGCCTACAAACCTCTCTCCCCTTGCTTGCTGGATTCCTACAGTTGTCTTCCTGCTTGTGCAGAGGGTTTGCTGAGCACCCCTTGAGCTGCCCCGAATCAGGAGCCTCTGTGTCCAGTGGAGATGATCCTGGCCTCCCACAGCCCTCAGCTCCCTAGGGAGCACAGGGACATGCCAGCTGCTTTGGCATCAGCCTACAAACCTCTCTCCCTTTGCTTGTTGGATTCCTACAGTTTTCTTTCTGCTTGCATTTTAGCAGAGGGTTTGCTGAGCACCCTTGAGCTGCCCCGAATCAGGAGCCTCTGTGTCCGGTGGAGAAGATCCCATTCCCTGCAGCCCTTTGATCCTCACCACAACCATAGCAATTCAGCTGAGCCCCACGTAGGTGAGGATCCCCAGGTCACAGAATCACAGAATGCCAGGGGCTGGAAGGAACTTTGAAAGCTCATCCAGTCCAACCCCTCCTGCCAGAGCAGGAGCACCCAGAGCAGATCACACAAGAACACATCCATGTGGGTCTTGAATACCTCCAGAGAGGGAGACTCCACAACTCCCTCTGGGCAGCCTGTTCCCCCCTGAGCTGATCTAAATGTCTGTCTGATGTATCAGCTTGGCCTTCTTGTCCTAGACATGGGTCCCAGCTGGCCTGGCCCCTCAAAGTCCCAAAGCCCATTTAACCTCGGGCAGCACCAGCAGTGCTGGCATGAGTGATGCGGGCAGGGAAATCAAAGGGCGCTTTGAATGCTGCAGACCATTTACATTCAAAAGTCTTGGAAAGGTTTGGGATTTATCTCCACCCTGGGAGGGAAGGAGCCTTATTAGCAGCTTTTGGGTACACCGCTCCTGAATAATGAGGACAATCCTGTCTCAGGAAGATAAATCCCAATATAATGATGCCATTGTCTTGCCTTATTGTAACTCTCCGTCAGCCTCTCATTTAACTGCTGCTTTACCCAAAGATTTTGACAGCCTGTTTTAGCACAGGAAGGATAATACAATGCTTTTTAATTGCCACCCAAGCTAAAATTAGCCCTTTCTTCTTCAGCTAATGAGCCACCACCCGCTCCTTTAGGGACGATGGCTTGAGCGTGGCCAGCTCCATCTCCTCATCCTCACAGCCACATTCTGGTTCTGCTGCTGCTTCTCTGTGTCCTACAGAGTCCCCCCAGCTCCATCTCCTCATCCTCACAGCCCCATTCTGGTTCTGCTGCTGCTTCTCTGTGTCCTACAGAGTCCCCCCAGCTCCATCTCCTCATCCTCACAGCCCCATTCTGGTTCTGCTGCTGCTTCTCTGTGTCCTACAGAGTCCCCCCAGCTCCATCTCCTCATCCTCACAGCCCCATTCTGGTTCTGCTGCTGCTTCTCTGTGTCCTACAGAGTCCCCCCAGCTCCATCTCCTCATCCTCACAGCCCCATTCTGGTTCTGCTGCTGCTTCTCTGTGTCCTACAGAGTCCCCCCAGCTCCATCTCCTCATCCTCACAGCCCCATTCTGGTTCTGCTGCTGCTTCTCTGTGTCCTACAGAGTCCCCCCAGCTCCATCTCCTCATCCTCACAGCCCCATTCTGGTTCTGCTGCTGCTTCTCTGTGTCCTACAGAGTCCCCCCAGCTCCATCTCCTCATCCTCACAGCCCCATTCTGGTTCTGCTGCTGCTTCTCTGTGTCCTACAGAGTCCCCCCAGCTCCATCTCCTCATCCTCACAGCCCCATTCTGGTTCTGCTGCTGCTTCTCTGTGTCCTACAGAGTCCCCCCAGCTCCATCTCCTCATCCTCACAGCCCCATTCTGGTTCTGCTGCTGCTTCCCTGTGTCCTGCAGAGTCCACCCAGCTCCATTTCTTCATTCTCACATCCACACTGGTTCTGCTGCTGCTTTTCTGTGTCCTGCAGAGTCCACCCAGCTCCATCTCTTCATTCTCACAGTCACACTGGTTCTGCTGCTGCTTTTCTGTGTCCTGCAGAGTCCACCCAGCTCCATCTCCTCATCCTTACAGCTGTTCAGGTTCTGCTGCTGTTTTTCCATGTCCTGCAGAGTCCACCCAGACCCTCTGTAGCAGGAGGTGCTCCCTCAAATCCCTCCTTTCCTACACTTGGAAGGGAAGAGAAGTCAAAGAAATCAATGGGAAAGGAGATCTTACTGAGGAGACTTTATTGTGGCCTTCCAGTACCTAAAATGGGCTACAAGAAAGCTGGGGAGGGACTTTTTAGCCTGTCAGGCAGTGACAGGACTGGGGGGAATGGAGCAAAACTAGAAGTGGAGAGATTCAGATTGGATGTTTGGAAGAAATTCTTCACTGTGAGGGTGATGAGACACTGGAACATGTTGCCCAGGGAGGTGGTGGAAGCCTCATCCTTGGAGGTGTTTAAGGTCAGGCTGGATGTGGCTCTGGGCAACCTGCTCTAGTGTGAAGTGCCCCTGGCCACGGCATGGGGGTTGGAACTGGCTGATCCTTGAGGTCCCTTCCAGCCCTGACAATTCTCTGATTCTGTGAAAAGAATTTGTTGGGTTTTTTTTTTTTTTTTTGCTGCTTTGCAAATTGTCCTGCCACGATGGCATGAAAGAAGGTGGCTGAGAGCAACAACCCCAGAGCAGAAAATACTGCTTGGAAAGAAATTTGTGAGGATATTTTTCTGCCCTGACAGGTTCGGGGAGCGCCGGAGCCGGACTAAGTAGGCAGGAGGCTCATAGGTCATTACGAGTTGGAATCAGTTACCAAGGGGATGCAAAGGGAGACAGAGATGGATGTATTGTAAGAAGGTTTTCTGGAGAGGATTTGAGCAATTTCAACTAGCTGCCATGGTTAGGATCGGCTTGAAAGTTTCCTAATGAATTTCTTTGTCAGGAGGAAATTGGGCTGTTGAGTGGAGGAAAGTGCAGAATAGCAAAGCAGGCTCTTTCTGCTGAAAACCCACTGGTGAAAAGCCACAGACATCTGAAATGCCTGAGCCTTTTGCCTTGGATCCCTGGGATCTGCAGTTTGCCATCTTTGTGTTGATTATTCCCCTTGGGTGGTGTTGGAAGCAGTAGCAGCTGCAGCCCTGCTTTGCAGAGGGGGTGGTGGGGTGTGGGGCAGAGGCCTGTCCCAGCTCAGTTCAGCAGTGTGAAGGGAACAGGGTCCACTGCCACGCCAAGAGTTGGAGGAGCACAGCCCAGGCTTTCCTTCACGTGGAACATCCCCCAGATCTGTGTCCCTGGGCATATCACCCTCACAGGTAGCCATGGCATGCGGATGGCACAAGCCACCCTGCAGCAGATGGCCACCCTGGCCCCTCAGATGTTCCTTGTAGGTGCAGAAGCAGCTCAGGACCAAATAGGATGGGCCATGCCTGTGGGAGAAGATCCCAAAGCATGTCTCAGACTCACCAAGGTATGCCCCCTCCAGCCAAAGGACAGCAGTGCTGCAGTTACTCTCTTATGTGTGTGAATGTCCTGATGTCATGGGAAGGAAAGGTCCTCAGCCAACCTGACTTCTTGGTGCTGGGGTCCAAAACCTGCTGAGCCTTTGGGAAGGGTCATATGGGCTTTGAGTGCCAAGACAGTAAAGGCAGATCCCTTGGGATCCAAGCCAGCTTTTGGATTTATTGCAGCTCCAGTGCTTTCAAATCACTTCAAAGGTCTCATTTTCCTGCTAAATCCAAATGAGCAGGCATGGGGTGGTCAGTGAAGAAACCAGCAGAGATGCCACTTGCCTAGCAATGAGTTTGCTGTAGAGGTCACAGGCACACAGGATGTCAGGGGTTGGAAGAGACCTCCAGAGATGATGGAGTCCAACCCCCAGGCCACAGCAGGACCATACAATCTAGCTCAGGTCACACAGGAACACATCCACGTGGGTCTTGATGTTTCCAGGGAAGGAGACTTCACAACCTTCTGGGGAGCCTGTGCCAGTGCTCTGTGACCCTTACAGTAAAGAAGTTCCTCCTCACACTGAGGTGGAACCTCCTGTGCTGTGGTTCATACCCATTACCCCTTGTGCTGTCACAGGGTGCAACTGAGAAGAGTTTGTCTCCCCTTACTGACCACCAGCCCTCAGATATTTATGAACACTGATTAGACCCCCTCTAAGTCTTCTCTTCATCAATCCAAAACCCCCCAGGTCCCTCAGCCTCTCCTCACAGGGGCAGTGCTCCATCCCCTTCACCTTCATAGCCCTAGATGCTCGTAGGGTAGAGGTTTGTGTCACTGCACTGCTGCAGAGTGCCCTTAGAACACTTCAAACAGTGAGCTTGATGCAGAAAGTCACTGAGCAAAGGGTGAGCCTGGGTCCCTGCCCAGCCGAGGATGCTGTTAGCTGGTGGGACAAACGCCCCTGCTATGGGTCCTGTGGTTGCATGTCTGGATCTGTTGGTGCCTCTTTGCCCCGTCCTTACCGCGAGCGCCGACCCTGCCCTTCCTGCCGTGAGCGTCTGTCATGCCTTTGATACCAGCTGGTGTCTGGCTGTAGAGGACAACACTTCTGGCAAAGTGAGCTGCCTGTGGCCTCCTCACCCCAGAGCATGTCAAAAGTGGAGCACAGGAACTCACACTACAGCTGCCGCCGGCGTTACCCAGAGCGGGATGCTGCTGGCCGGTCCCTGCCTCAGCAAGCACAGCTGCTGAACCCAAGGCCAGGCTGTGCAGCCACCCACGAGCCCACAGAGCAGTGGGACCTGCAGAGGGATGTGTGGTGACAGCAGGGGTTTGGGCAGTGGGGCTGTCCCCAGCAGAGAGGGTTTGCAAAGGAGCTGGGTCACACAGTCTCAGGATGGTGAGGGTTGGAAGGGACCATTGGAGAGCCTTAGTCTGTAGCCTCTGCTGGACTCTCTGTCTTGAACTGGATCCATTACTCCAGGTGTGGCCTCACTAGGCAGAGCAGAGGATGAGGAAAACCTCTCTCCATCTGCTGGCTTCTTGGTGCACCCCAGGAGACTGTTGGTCTTCTTGGCCACAAGAGCACACTGCTGGCTCACGGGCAACTTGCATGACCCACAGTGCTTGTGCTATGCCTAGGTCCACAACCCCCATGACATTTGTGGCCACCCCATCACCAGGGTGAGTGGGATGCAGTAGTGATGTAGTTTTCCTAATCCCCATGAATCTGCAGGTGGGAATGCTGCTACCTGGGCTTGGCTTTTCACCTTGCTTCTCCATTGAAGGAATCATAACCATAGAATCACAGAATCACAGAACCTGTGGCTCTTATACAATCATAGAATCAACTGGGTTGGAAGAGAGCTCCAAGCTCATCCAGCCCAACCTAGCACCCAGCCCTGGCCAGTCAACCAGACCATGGCACTAAGTGCCCCAGCCAGGCTTGGCTTCAGCACCTCCAGAGACTGCAACTCCACCACCTCCCTGGGCAGCCCATTCCAATGCCAATCACTCTCTCTGCCAACAACTTCCTCCTAACATCCAGCCTAGACTTGCCCTGGCACAGTTTGAGGCTGTGTCCCCTTCTTCTGCTGCTGGTTGCCTGGCAGAAGAGCCCAACCCCAGCTGGCTACAGCCTCCCTGCAGGTAGTTGTAGACAGCAATGAGCTCTGCCCTGAGCCTCCTCTTCTGCAGGCTGCACACCCCCAGCTCCCTCAGCCTCTCCTCACAGGGCTGTCCTCCAGGCCCCTCCCCAGCCTTGCTGCCCTTCTCTGGACACCTTCCAACATCTCTCTTGAATAGAGGAGCCCAGAGCTGGGCACAGCACTCAAGGTGTGTCCTGAGCAGTGCTGAGTCCAGGGGCAGAATAACTTCCCTTGTCCTGCTGGCCACACTGCTCCTGAGCCAGCCCATCACGGATTTAATTGTGGCAATTAAGAAGGCAGGAATTATAAAATACATAGTTCTATTTATTTCCAGAAAGCCCTGCCCACAACTATATACAAATGAGTTAAATTTTGGGTTCTAATTAGTTTGAGAAAATCTTCAGAAGGCTGCTTATAGGCAATGTAATAATTTAGAAAAATCAGGAAAGATGGAAAAGGTTTGGCCACAAAATGGCTTTGCCTCACTTAGAGCCTGGAGCCCTAGGGCAAGTCTGTGCTACTCACTATGGTGGAGTAGAAGTCCCTTGTCCTGCTGGCCACACTGTTCCTGATCCAGTCCAGGATGCCATTGGCTCTCCTGCCCAACTTGGGTGGCATTGATTTGCCACCAGTTTTCACTGGAGCAGGGACATGGCACTGCTGGAGATCTCTGCTCGGGCTAACAGGGTGGGAAGCACAGCAGCAGGGTGAGAAGCAGCCACAGGCACAGCCTCATCTCCCTGTCCTGCTCAGTGCAGAGCCAAGCACTGAAGCAGATTGTAGCTACCCTGCTGCAAGCTCAGGCTGGACACACTCAGCTCAGAGGAGAATCATAGAATCATAGAATGGTTTAGGTTGGAAGGGACCTCAAGGATCATCCAGCTCCAACCCCCTGCCATAGGCAGGGACACCTCCCACTAGAGCAGGCTGCTCAAGGCCTCATCCAGTCTGGCCTTAAATGTCTCCAGGGAGGAAGCATCCACAACCTCCCTGGGCAACCTGTGCCAGTGTCTCACCACCCTCACTGTAAAGAACTTCCTCCTAACATCCAGTCTAAATCTCCCCTCTGCCAGCTTAAACCCATTCCCCCTCGTCCTGACATTCCCAGACCTTGTCAATAGTCCCTCCCCAGCCTTCCTGTAGGCTCCCTTCAGATACTGCAAAGCCACTCTAAGGTCTCCTGGAAGCCTTCTCTTCTCCAGGCTGCAGAGCCCCAACTCTCTCAGCCTGTCCTCAGAGCAGAGCTGCTGCAGCCCTCTGAGCATCTTCGTGGCTCTCCTCTGGACCCGCTCCAGCAGTTCCATGTCCTTCTTGTGTTGGGGGCTCCAGAACTGCACACAGTACTGCAGGTGGGGTCTGAGGAGAGCAGAGTAAAGGGGCAGAATCAGGATGCAGGAGCAAGCCTTGAAGGCTCCTCCTGACTCCTCTCCCCTGTAATGTGACGCTCTGCGAATATTGTAAGAACAAATCTGGTTATGCACTGAAGGGAAAAGAAGAAAGAAAACTCATTTATTGATGAGGTTATTTGATTTCCTCTGCAATATCTCATCCAGCAGCCCCCCCCCCCCCCCCCCCCCCCCCCCC
>WAAF01002383.1:146805-164313 GCA_013400475.1 Tricholaema leucomelas
AGGATGAAAAAAAAAAAGCCACATCTTATTATTTAAATTAATAAAGCAGCTGCAAATTCTTATTCTTCTTCTTTTTTATCCTCTCTTTTTCCCCTCCCCCCTTTTGCTTCACTTCAAAAATATGCCTGTAGCCACTCTCCTTCCACAGACCATTTTTCCTGTGGTTTTTCTTCCTGAAGATTCCTAATTACAGCCATAATTAATTTTAACGAGTCACCCACCATCAATTCCGACGTGATTTGTACATGGCCTGCAGCTGACTGCTGGGGGGAGGGTGGGGAGGGGAGAGGAAAGGGTGGAAATAGAGAGAATTCAAAGTGATGCCCTCCTCCAGCTGCCTCCTTAATGAAACCTGGGATTACTTAAGGAATTGGCACTTGGCCCCAGCCACGCAGAATGGCCTGGTCCTCGCTCAGAGCCGCCGCTGCCCGCGCGGTGATGGATGGCATCGTTCCCAGCTTTTATAGGCACAGTGAAAGAGGCCAATCTGTCCAACCTGATCAATCTCCATCTCTTCTCATACTTCATGGTTCCACCAGACATATGGATGGGGCTTCGTGTTCCCAGGGAAACGGCTCCTGCGAGGCTAGTGGGCAACGGCGAAGTCCTTGGACAGGCTTTGACCTGGTTGGGGAGGTCTGAGAAGGAGGTTGGAGGGTCTGGGAGGAAGGTGATAGGGTGTGGATGGAGCTTGGGAAGGAGGTTGGAGAGTGTGAATGGAGGTCGAGGGGGTGTGGATGGAGGTTGGGAAGGAGGTTGGAGAGGGTGGATGGAGATTGGGAAGGTTGGAGAGTGTGGATGGCAGTTGGGAAGGAGGTTGGAGGCTGTGAATGGAGGTCAAGGGGCTGTGGATGGAGGTTGGGAAGGAGGCTGGAGAGTGTGGATGGAGATTGGGAAGGTTGGAAAGTGTGGATGGAGGTCGAGGGGGGGTGGATGGAGGTTGGGAAGGAGATTGGAGAGGGTGGATGGAGATTGGGAAGGTTGGAGAGTGTGGATGGCAGTTGGGAAGGAGGTTGGAGGGTGTGAATGGAGGTCGAGGGGCTGTGGATGGAGGTTGGGAAGGAGGGTGGAGAGTGTGGATGGAGATTGGGAAGGTTGGAGAGTGTGGATGGCAGTTGGGAAGGAGGTTGGAGGGTGTGAATGGAGGTCGAGGGGCTGTGGATGGAGGTTGGGAAGGAGGCTGGAGAGTGTGGATGGTGGTTGGGAAGGTTGGAGAGTGTGGATGGAGGTCGAGGGGGGGTGGATGGAGGTTGGGAAGGAGGCTGGAGAGTGTGGATGGAGGTTGGGAAGGAGATTGGAGAGTGGTTGGAAATTGAGAGGGATGTTGGAGAGTGTGGATTGAGGTTTAGAAGGAGATTGGAGGGTGTGGATGGAGGTTGGGAAGGAGGCTAGGAAGGTCTGGTTGAAAGTCATGAAGGTCTGGATGGAAGGGTCTGGCTGAAGGTTGGAAAAGTCTGGATGGAGGTTAGAAAGGTATGGAGGCTAAGAAGGAGGCTGGGGAGCTCTGAATAGTGGCTGGAGGGTGAGGATGGAGACTGGGAAGCAGACTGGGAAGGTCTGGATGGAGGTTAGAAAGGTCTGGATGTAGGTTGAGAAGACTGGGAGTGTCTGAGTGGTGGTTGAAGGCTGTGGATGCAGGTTGAGAAGGAGGCTGGGCAAGTCTGAATGGTGGTTGGGAAGAAGGCTGAGAAGGTCTGGATAGAGCCTGGGAAAGAGGCCAGGCAGGTCTGGAAAGAGGAGGTGGCTGGAGAAAGGAGGAGCAGTGAGTGCTACAGAGTCCCATCTCCATCTCCTGCACTAGCATAATGTCAGATATTGGTACAAGAAGAGACTCCAGCTGCTTGCAGACACCCAAGAGGTGCCCTCAGAGGGTACCTCAGACTAGGCTTTGTCTAATTACCTACCTTAAGAGCAAAGAAATTAGGTGAAATACCAAAGTCAGCAGAATTGAAGAGCAAGACTGGCAGGAACAAAAGCAAGGAGAGGGATTGAGCTGCTGAACAATCCCACATCTTCAGAATGATGGCTGTGATGGAGAGCACCCCACCATGGCACCCACCATGGCACCCACCATGGCACCCACCACCCTAGCATCACTCTCTGCCAGGACCTGGGGTCACTGCTGGCTGGCTGGCAAGTCCAGCACGGGCTGGGCAGCAGCAGGCTGTCTCCAACAGCTTGTTTCACTAAGCAGCATAGCTCACAGGCACACAGGATGTCAGGAGTTGGAAGGGACCTCCAGAGATGATGGAGTCCAACCCCCCCTGCCAGAGCAGGGCCATGCAATCTAGCTCAGGGCACACAGGAACACATCCAGACAGGCCTGGAAAGGCTCCAGAGAAGGAGACTCCACAGCCTCTCTGGGCAGCCTGTGCCAGGGCTCTGGGACCCTTTCAGGCAAGAAGTTCCCCCTTGTGTTGAGCTGGAACCTCCTGTGCTGCAGCTTCCATCCATTGCTGTTTGTCCTATCCCAGGGAGCAGTGAGCAGAGCCTGTCCCACCTCTTCTGACCCCCAGCCCTCAGATGTTTATAAACACTGATTAAATCTCCTCTCAGTCTTCTCTTCTCCAGACTAAGCAGCCCCAGGGCTCCTCAGGCTCTCCTCACCAGGCAGTGCTGCAGTCCCCTCATCATCCTTACAGCCCTCTGCTGGACCCTCTCCAGCAGATCCCTGTCCCTCTTCAACTGGGGAGCCCAAAACTGAAGGCAGTACTCAAGATGAGGTCTCAGCAGGGCAGGGTAGAGGGGGAGGAGAACCTCCCTTGACCTGCTGGACACACTCCTCCTAATACACCCCAGGATCCCATTGGCCTCCCTGGCCCCCAGGGCACATTGCTGTGCCATGGGTAACTTGTTAGCCACCAGGACCCCCAGGTCCCTCTCCACAGGGCTGCTCTCCAGCAGATCACCTCCCAGCCTGTCCTGCTGCAGTTTATTCTTCCTCCCCAGGTGCAGGACTCTGCACTTGTCCTTGTTGAACTTCATCTGGTTCCTCTGTGCCCAGCTCTCAGTCTGCCCAGGTCTCTCTGGATGCCCACACAGCCTGCAGCTGTCTCAGCCAAGCCTCCCAGTTTGGTGTCAGCAGCAAACTTGCTGAGCAGCCTCTGTCTGTCTGTGCCCTCATCAATGCCATTGATGTTCTCCTCAGAGCCTCACAGCTGCCAGAGCGAGGGCTGGAGGCCAGTGGGTGCCGCCTGCTTCTGGGGGCTCCCTGCTGACATCTGGAAGCTAACCAGGGCTGCTGCCACCAGGTAGGAATTTGACATGGGAGATAAAGGACCAGGTAGCAACGAGATATCTCCACTACAGAGTGTCTGGTGGCCAGGTCTGCCCTTTAATTCCTGAAGGAGGACATTACTGATGTTCCTCTCTTTAACTCCTGAAGGAGCAGGTTACTGATGTCCCTCCCTTTTAATTCCTGAAGGAGCAGGTTACTGATGTTCCTCTCCTTAGAGGTCCCCTGCAAGGGCATCCAGAGCTTGTGCAAGTGGCCAGAGGGTTTAGGGCTGCGGTGGCAGCGTTTGGCACTTATTCATACACAAATCCAAGATTGGGCTGCTCCTGCTGAAAGCTGCAGATGGGAAAATGAATTTTTCCTGCTGGGATGTTGCCATGACCCTCCTGAGCACATTCTCTCTTATTTAGCTCCCCCAGCCAGGCTGCTGATGCCCCAGGTCTGGCTGCAGAAGCAGAGTGGGTTGGTAGAGCCTTGCAGCGCTGCAGGAAGGTGGAGTTGGGAGGCACAGATTAAATCCTGACCTCTTAAGGCAGCTATGCCAAGGAGCTGTAGTCCAGCCCCTGGCACAGGACTTAGAGCTGCAGCAGCTACAGAAGGGAGAACCTGGCTGCCTGGAGAGCAGCAGGAGGCTTAGCAGTGTTTGTGAGGAGCAGCAGGGAGAGGACTGGCTTGGAAATTGTGAAAACATTGAAATATGATCTGGGTTTTATCTCCTGGTCCTGAGCTGCTGGGCTGGCTGCACAAATCCTGTTTGCAGAGTGTTGTGAGCAGCCAAAGCCTTCTGTGGATGTTGAGCCAGGAGAAGAGCAGCCCCAGAGGGGATCTGAGCAATGTCTAGCAAGAGATAAAGGGTAGGGGGCAAGAGGGTGAGGTTAGAGTCTTGTCAGTAGTGCCCAGGGACAGCATAAGGGGCAATGGGCACAAACTGGCACCCAGGAGGTTCCATGTGAATGGGATAAACTTGTTTGGTGTGAGGGTGCTGGAGGCCTGAAGCAGGCTGCACAGAGAGGTTGTGGAGTCTCCTTCTCTGGAGAGGTTCCAACCCCCCCTTGGCCATTGTGCTCCTGGGCAAGCTGCTGTGGGTGCCTTGCTTTAGCAAGGGGGTTGGACTGGATGCTCTCCAGAGGTCTTTTCCATCCTCCACCATGGTGGAGTTCTGGGGTTCTGTGCTGCTTTCCAAATAAAGTGCTGAGGTTTCCATGCACACCACGGGTGATGTGCCAGGAAAATGCCCATCCCTTCTCCTAGCATATGCACCCAATGCAGGCACCTTGGGATGGCAACACTCCCTGAAGGAGGAATACCCAAATCAACACTAGGAATATTGGAAGTAAAAAGGACCCAGAGCTACGATTTCATTTTTTAATCATAGGACCATAGACTGGCTTGGGTTGGAAGGGACCTTAAAGATCACCCAGTTCCAGTCCCCCTGCCATGGGTGGGGACACCTCCCACTAGCTCAAGTTGCTCAAGGCCTCATCCAACCTGCCCTTGAACATCTCCAGGGAGGGAGCAGCCACAACCTCCCTGGGCAACCTGTGCCAGTGTCTCCCCACCCTTACTGGAAAAAACTTCTTCCTCATCTCCAGTCTCAATTTCCCCTCTCCCAGCTCAAAGCCATTGTCCCTCATCCTGTCACTATAAGCCCTTGTAAAAAGTCCCTCCCCAGCTTTCCTGTAGCCCCTTCAGGTACTGAAAGGCTGCTCTAAGGTCTCCCTGGAGCTTTATCTTCTCCAGGCTGAACAGCCCCAAGTCCCTCAGCCTGTCCCCATAGGGACAGTTCTCCAGCCCTCTGATCATCTTGCACCGTCTCTAACAGTTTCATGTCCTTGTGTTTGGGGCACCAGAACCAGGCACAGTACTCCAGGTAGGATCTCATGAGAGCATCCTCACCCTCCAAGCACCACTCAGACTTTCCCAGCCTCCTCATCCTGCATTTGATGTTGAGGTGCTTGATGTTGAGGTGCTTGAACATGTCCAGAGAAGGGCAGCAAGGCTGGTGAGGGGCCTGGAGTAGAAGCCCTACAAGAAGCAGCTGAGGGAGCTGGGAGTATGCAGCCTGGAGAAGAGGAGGCTCAGGGCAGACCTCATTGCTCTCTACCTGAACGGAGGCTGTAGCCAGGTGGGGTTGGGCTCTTCTACCAGGCAGCCAGCACCAGAACAAGAGGACACAGCCTGAAGCTACGCTAGGGGAAATTTAGGCTTGAGGTGAGGAGAAAGTTCTTCACTGAGAGAGTCATTGGACACTGGAATGGGCTGCCCAGGGAGGTGGTGGAGTCACCGTCCCTGGAGCTGTTCAAGGCAGGATTGGACGTGGCACTTGGTGCCATGGTCTAGCCTTGAGCTCTGTGATAACAGGTTGGACTTGATGGTCTATGAGGTCTCTTCCAACCTTGGTGATACTGTGAGACTGTGATACTGTGACACAGCCTGAAGCTGTGCCAGGGAAGGTTCAGGCTGGATGTTAGGAGGAAGTTGTTGGCAGAGTGATTTGCATTAGAATGGGCCACCTGAGGAGATGGTGGAGTCCTCATCCCTGGAGGTGTTTAAGAGAAGGCTGGATGAGGCACTTAGTGCCATGGGTTAGTTAATTAGAAGGTGTCAGGTGATAGGTTGGACTCTGTGATCTCAAAGGTCTTTTCCAACCTGGTTAATCCTACAATGGGTGTTGGAGGCCTTGGTGGCAGCATGACCCCTGAGGATGGGAAGGGCACGCATTGGCACCACTAGCAGGGGAAGTGGGGACAGGGCAGGCACTAGAAGCGTTCAACTGCCTGCGAAGCCCACGAGGTGGTGCAGGACGCTGGCTCCTTCCATAGGCTGGGTTCGGGGCTGAGAGCTTGGAACGGTGACATCAACGTTTCCTCTTTGCTGCGACTTGGAAGGATGAAATATGTGCTGGCCAGCAGCTACAGCAACTGTTTGATCCTCCAATTTACTGCTCTCCCTGCCGGGCTGGCCCCGAGAGCCCAGCTCCCTTTGTACCGCTTTTCTATTAGCGGCTTTCATTTGCGGCCGGCAGCTTTGTGCTCGCAGAGTCAATCCTCTCTGCTCTCCTCAACCTTCCTGCCCGGGCAGCGCTCCAAGGCCCTGCGCCGAGGCCGGGGAGAGCTGCTGGGCTGGACGCTGTGACTGCAAGGCTTCTGCCAGCTCACGGTGCCAGCGGCAGGGATGGAGGCGCGGGAGGCTCTGTGCTGCGCGGCCGCACCAACAACTCAAGGAGAGCAACTGGGTCCAGCAGTGCCTCGGTGTCCCCACCTTGTTTCTTCTCTGGGGTGATCCTAGGTTGAGGAGGGGTGCAAGAGGCTTGGAGATCCCATGCTTGGGCAGGGTGTCTCGGTTCTAATTTAGATTTCCCAGTGACTCAAATGTAGTTAATAGAACCAGTAACAATTTATAGGATGCCTTTCCCTTCCCCCCTCCCTTTTTCCAAAGAAAAGGAATTAGCTGTGGAGAGGAAAAGGTAAACAGACCCAAATAAATAGTCTCACTTGGATTTGGAAGTCAAAAGAAGAATGTTTTAACGATAAATAAAAGGTATTTGAGGTGGGGAAGTTACAAAAGGTGTAGGGAAGGGAAGAGAAGATACAAAATACGTAAACACAACCAGATTTGATGGCAATGGCTCTGTCCCCTCGTGGGTTATGGCCACAGGGTAAAACAAAGAGCAGCAGGAAACAGGATGGTGATGCTGGCAAGCAGGAGGCAGGGAGAGAAACAGGAAGTTCCTCTGCCTTTATAGGTATCTTAGACAGGGAGTGGGAGTGAGCTAACCACCACACCTGGTAGTGTTTGGACCCACCCCCAGGAAGGGGTCAGGACCACTTGGGGTCAGGGTCAAGACCACCCCCCGCAGGAGGGTTAACCTCACCTGCCCAGGAGACTCCGGGGACAGCAGCAGAGCAGGCAGCAGTCCTGGCTTTCAGACAGCCCTCAGCTCTCCAACAGACTCCAGTGAGATTTTGCTGGAGGTGTCTAACCTACCCCTAAGTATCATTTTCCAGCCTTTGCCCAGTCAGGGTCTTCTTCATCTTTCTCTGGCCTCATTCCCAGTGCTCCCAGTCCTCAAAGAACAAACCCAGTCTTAGCTGCCTGGCGCTTGGCTGAAGGCATTTAATCACTGTCCGGGCGTGATGGAAATACGACCCACTCCTGTGCCAGTCAGGACAAGCTCTTCTTGCATGGACGAAGATGAGCAAGGAGCCAGCAGAGCATGAAATAGTTGTCAGGCTTCCAGAGGGTCACAAGATATATGGATTATGAAGTAGAGCCTCCCACAGATCACAGATTATCAAAGGTAAAGGCTGAGGGAGAGGATTGCTTTGGCCTCTTAGATCACAGGAGCCCCGTCCTGAATTCAGAGCTGGGCTGAAGCACCAGCCCCAAGGCTGCTCCTGTCCGTGGCACTCTGGGTCATAAGCTTTGGGTTCACCCCGAATTTAGCCAGCCCTGCACAAAGCTCTGTGGTCCTCAGAGCGATCTTGTGCCTGTTCCTCTCTCCAGCTGGCAGGGCCAGGCAGGGTTTACACAGGGGTGGGCTATATGGAGCAGAAGCCATCTAAGGGTTAGAGCACTGGAGATCAGGATTAAAGGGGACACTGGAGGCAGGCTGAACAGCAACTAACAGGATTAGAGGCATTAGGTTTGACACGGTGGGAGCTGCCTCGTGTGGGCAAGTCAAGCACCTTTAGAAGAAGAGGCAGGCACCGGAGGGAAGCCCAGCGGCAGGTTGATGAACCCCAGGGACAGGCAGCCCCTGCGTGCCTGAGATCCAAGGGGATACTGGTGGGAGGATGTTGCTCTGCCCTGGAGCCTCCTTCTCAAGCCCCAGAGTTAATGAGTAGTGATGTCATTGGGGGGTTAGCAGCGATGCCATCGGGGGGGGAGTAGCAATGCCAGTGAGGAGATTAGCACTGATGCCGGGGGGGGTGAGTAGCAATGCCAGTGAGGAGATTAGCACTGATGCCATGGGGGGGTGAGTAGCAATGCCAGTGAGGAGATTAGCACTGATGCCATGGGGGGATGAGTAGCAATGCCAGTGGGGACAGGTTAGTAGTGATGCCACCAGGGGGTGAGTAACGATGCCATTGGGGGGGTTAGTAGTGATGCCATGGGGGGCGAGTAGCAATTCCAATGGGGGGGGTTAGTAGTGATGCCATTAGGGGGTGAGGAACAATGCCATTGGGGGGGTTAGTAGTGATGCCATCAAGGGGTGAGTAGCAATGCCAGTGGGGGGTTTAATAGTGATGCCATCAAGGGGTGAGTAGCAATGCCAGTGGGCGAGGTTAGTAGTGATGCCATGGGGGGCGAGTAGCAATTCCAATGGGGGGGGTTAGTAGTGATGCCATCAAGGGGTGAGTAGCAATGCCAGTGGGAGAGGTCAGTAGTGATGCCATGGGGGGTGAGAAGCAATGCCAATGGTGGGGAGGGTAGTAGTGATGCGTCTGGGGGATGAGTAGCAACGCCAGTGGGGGGGGTTAATAGTGATGCCATCAAGGGGTGAGTAGCAATGCCAGTGGGAGAGGTCAGTAGTGATGCCATGGGGGGTGAGAAGCAATGCCAATGGTGGGGAGGGTAGTAGTGATGCGTCTGGGGGATGAGTAGCAACGCCAGTGGTGGGGTTAGTAGTGATGCCATTGGGGAGTGAGTAGTGAAGCCATCAGGGGGTTAGCAGCGACGCCATCGGGGGGTTAGTGCTCAGAGGCTGAGGAGGATTGGCTGCTCTTTCACCTGAGGTGGGTTTTAGCAGTGTGCTGGGCTCTGAGCTGTGGCACAGAATGGCCTCTCACAAGAGATCACTGCACTGTCCTCCTTTTCCAGGATATAGGAGGTGCAGCTGAGGGTCACCTCCCTCTTCTCACGTCTCAGTGCCCCATGTGCATTGCCGGCAGCTAGAGGCATGGCTCTGGCCAGGAAAGCTATGGCTTCCTGGACTGCTTTCCATCAGGAGGAGCTGAGCCACTAACACAGATGATGCCTGTGAGATGCCCTGGGCATGGAGCATGGTGACCCAGGAGGTGCCTTCCAGCCCTGGGTCCCTATGTCCCTGCTGGATAAATTTCAAGGTCACCTTTAGATGGTCTCTGTTCCAGATTTAGGGGGAACAGGGAAAAGGCTGGGGGTAAGCCCAGGAGTCAGCAGAGAGCTTCAAGCATGCCTCCCTCTTGGTGTTTCTGCTCTGCCAGTCCTCTTCTCTTTGCTTCTCCAGCCCCTGCACCTAGATCTGCCTTTAAAAATGAGGAGTGTCACTGACATACTGTAGAGGTCCTGGCCAAGAGGACAGGCCCCAGCCCTGGCAGGGACCACAGCCACACACCACCTTCCAGCTCTGCTTACTCCTTGCTTCCAGTGCTGCTCACCCAGCGCCACAGCCAGGCTCAGCCCAGTCTGAATTAACTTCAGGAGCCACCCAGCAGCTGCTTTTGTCTCAGGCTCCTGTGTCATTCCATCCACTCATTTCTGCTCCCCCACTCACTTGTCCACTCCAGGTTGGGTTAAACCAGCCCAGCCTTCTTTTATTCTTTTCCTTTTCCCTTTTCCATTTCCCTTTTCCCTTCATCCCTGGAGACATTCAGAGACAGGCTTCTCATTGTAAGCCATGTTCCTCAGCCAAGGACTTGGCTGTTCCCCAGGTGACTGGAGTGCACAGGAGCAAGGCCCAGGGAGCTCTGGCAGTGGGGATTTGGCCATGCTGAGAACTTCTCAAGACTTACCTCCTTCCCTCTCCCTTCCCATACCTGAAGGGGCCTACTAGAAAGCTGGGGAGGGACTGTGTGCAAGGGCTTGTAGCACTGGGCCAGGGGACAATGGTTTGAAGCTGGAGCAGGTGAGATTTAGGTTGGGTATTAGGAAGAACTCCATTACTGTGAGGGTGGTGAAACACTGGAACTGGTTGTCCAGGGAGGTGGTGGAGACCTCATCCCTGGAGACATTCAGAGACAGGCTTAACAGGGCTTTGAGCCCCCTGGTCTAGTTTGGTATGCCCTTGCTTTCTGTAGGTGGCTTGGGCTAGCTGACCTCTAGAGCTTCCTTCCAGCTCACTGCATTCTATGAGTCTTTGATCCTGAATTACTCCTGTTTCACTCTTTTCTTCCACTGCTTCAGCACAGGGTGAGGCCAGAGTTTTGAAACAGACACCTCCCTCCCCCCCAGTAGCACTAACATGCCTGTATTTTTTTCTCCTCTTATATTTTTTTCCCAAGATACATGCTGAAGGAGAAGAGCCTACCTCTCTCTCACAGCACTCCTTCAAACAGCAAATGGCTCTTCATTTAGCTCTTGTGTTGACAGGGCTCAAATTGAGAGGCAATTCAGACAGCTCTGGGAGAGAGGGACATGCACATCCTCCTGAGCAGGCAGCAGGGCTCGCAGGGAATCCTGCATTATCATCCTGGGTTTCACCGCGGGCAGCTGGGGGTGTGCAGCCTGGAGAAGAGGAGGCTCAGAGCAGAGCTCATTGCTCTCCACAGCTACCTGAAGGGAGGTGTAGCCACATGGGGTTGGGCTCTCCTCCCAGGCAAGCAGTGACAGAGCAGGAGGAACACAGCCTCAAGCTGTGCCAGGGCAGGTTCAGGTTGGGTGTTAGGAAGAAGTTCTTCACAGCAAGAGTGATTGGCATTGGAATGGGCTGCCCAGCGAGGTGGTGGAGTCACCGTGCCTGGAGGTGTTTAAAAGTGTGATGGTTTGGGTGTCCCCTGCCCCCCACACTTTTAGAAATCACCCAGACTAGACTCAGTCTGCTCTGGAAATTTGAATGAAGCTTATATTTACAGCTGGCACAATTTACAAGCAGATAGTTACAGTATATACAGTTATAGACAGAAATAGACAAGGTAAAAAAAGGTAATACAAACACAATTCCCCTCCCAGAAACCTGAGTCCCCAGGAGGGGCTCTCAGCCACCCCTCACCTTCCCCCTCCCCCTCTCAACCTTACCCCAGTCCTAAGGAAGAATGGAGGTTCGGCCAAAAGGGTTAAAAAGCAAGGTGAAGCAGCCAAGCAAAGGAAGGGTGAGGTTAGAAAGCAAGATGGAGTCCAGCCAGCAGCCACGAGGTCCCCAGCAGGCAAAGTTCCCCAGCCAAGAGAAGAAGCAAATGCCCTAATCTCTGTTTTGCCTTTCTTCTTTTTTACACATCCCAGCAAGACTGTGAGGGAAGTAGACACCATTGTTTTCATTTTACAGCCTATCATCTAGTTCTTCTCACCAAAACATGCTACCTAGGCTCAAACTAGCACAAAGGAGACTGGATGAGGCACTTAGTGCTGTGGGTTAGTTAATTGGAAGGTGATAGGTGAGAGGTTGGACTTGGTGATCTCAAAGGTCTTTTCCAGCCTGGTTAATTCTGTGATGCTGTGATCTTCAGATCCTGGTTAACCCCAGCTCCTACTCTTGATCCAGCTTCTCCCACCAGCAAACATCTTGAGCAGAGCCAGATGTGGACCATCCATCACAGCACTGGGAGAGTCCTCGAGTGGGGCTGGCTATCCATGGCCCTGCAAGGAGAGCTATGGGAGGGATTAAGATCCAAAAATCTCCTTATTTGCTTATTGATTTCCAGTGAAATCTAATCATGAGACAAAGAGCCCTGCTGGGCTGCCTGCGCTGGGCTGCCCATGGAAGGAGGCAAATCGCTCCGGGTGACAGAGCTCCAATGCTCACCCTGGAACTCCTCTGGGCAGACACAAGAGTCTCCCTGCAGCCAACATCACTCTGTGTCAGCCCTGGGAGCCCAGAACATCCCTGGGGCATGAGCAGGACAGGGAAAGGGCTTCTGTGGAGATAGGGCTGCCATAGAGGGGACTGTGAGACCGGCACTATGGTGTGGGTACCAGTCCCTGGGATAGGGATGTGGCATTACAAGCCAACAGGTGATTTTGCCTCTGCCAGCATCACCTGCAGCTCCTGTTTGCACCACCAGGGAGATGCTGCCCTGAGTGTGTAGGCTGAGGCTGGACAGTGACAATTGGTGTCCCTCAGCAGTTCATACTGGGACTGGAGCTCTGACAGTGGAATCAAGTGTACCCTTAGCAGGTCTGCAGATGACAACAATCTATGTGGTGCAGTTGGCACACCTGAGGGACAGGATCCATCCAGAAGGACCTGAACAGGTTCAAGAAGTGGGTCCATGTGAACCTTGTGAGGTTCAACAAGGCCAAGTGTAAGGTTTCAACCCTCAGTTGGGGAAATGCCCAGTGTCAATCCAGGCTGGAGGATAAAGGGCTGGAGAGAAGCCCTGTGGAGAAGAGCCTGGGGGTGCTGAGGGGTGCAAAGCTGGACATGAGTCAGCACTGGAATCCTCAGCACAGCACAGACAGGGACCTGCTGGAGCAGGGTCAGAGGAGCCACAGCAATGCTAGCAGGGCTGGCAGGGCTCTGCTGTGAGGCCAGACTGGGAGAGTTGGGGTTGTGCAGTTTGGAGAAGACTCCAGGGAGACCTTCTGGTGGCCTTTCAGTGCTTAAAGAGGCTGATCAGAAAGCTGGGGACAGACTTCTGAGCAGGGTCTGTTGTGACAGGACATGAGGTGATGGTTTAAAACTAAAAGAGAGAGATTTATATTGGATAGAAGAGAGAAACTGTTTATAGTGATGGTAAGGAGAACCTGTCCCAGGCTGCCCAGAGAGGTAGGAGAATCTCCATCCCTAAAACTATTCCAGGAGAGGTTGTTTGAGCCTCTGAACAACCTGCTCTAGTTGGGGATATCTTTGCTGATCGCAAGGGTTAGGATTAGGTGACCTTTAAAAGCCTCTTCCAACCCAAGCCAGTGTCTGAGTCCATAATTCCCTGGTCCTTCTGTGAAGGGACCCTCCCCACGGGCAGTGCCAGAGCAGCAGCCAAGGTGACACTGCCGAGGACCAGATGTGTCTCCTAGCTGAGCAAACAGAGTATTTCGCTCTCTGCAGGCTCCTAATTTAGTGCCTTCTACCATCTGTAAATAGCACACCTAAGGAGCAGTTTATCAAAAACAAATCTGGGGGAATTACCTGAAATCAGCCTGTGCAGAAGGGTGGGTGAGCTGGGGAGGGGGGGGCACACCCTGCACAGGAGCCCCAGAGCTGGGAAGCAGCAGCACTACTGAAGTTAAACTGCACTTGGCTGCACTTTGCTGCTGTTCTGCTGCCCAGACTCTGAGCGACCTCCTCTGCAGCCCCCGCTGCAGTTAGGGGGCACAGCGATGGCTGCAGCCCACAGCTGTGTGCACTCTGTAGGTGACTGATGAAGTCATCAGGAGGTTTTTGCTAGCCAGCTGATGTTTTACCTCTGGAAAATCCAACTCTGAACCATTTTCATCCCAAACAACTCAGCCTTTGCTTGCTTTCTGCTTCCCAGCCTCGCTTGCCCCTTCCTGCTGAACTGCTCTGCCTTTCTTTACAGCTGCTCTGTTGTGCTTCCTCTACTGACCTGTCTGCTCCTCTCTGTCTAAGAAAGGTACAGAAGCATTAATTGCTGGAGTCTGTTGCCTTTGCCAGAGTATTTGGAATCTCTGGAGCTGGCAATCCATCATGAGTGTGCAGAGACTGCAGAGCTCTGTGCAGAGGGAGTTTGCCCAGCCAGGGCAGACATCACCACCTCCAGTGATGATGGGCACCATCCTTGGCTTCCAGAGACCATCCAGTTTGGGGAAGAGGACAAAGACATAAAGCATCTTGGGCAGATGGGTTCTCAGTCCCCAGCCAATGACCGTCCCCATGGTGGGGACATCTCATTGATGTGTGTGTGCCACGCTCAGCCCAGACAGGGATCCCAAGATCTCAGAGCATCTCAAGGGTCTCCTTATCTCCTTGGGATTTACCAGAGGAGCAATAACCAAGGAAAGGCCTGAGAGGAGGCTCTGCTCAGCAGCCAGGTGTGCTCTAGGGGTAGGAGCAGAGTGGTTTGCAGGGAGACAGGCTCTGTGCAGAGAAATCTCCAGGGAAGGGAGGCTCCCCTCCCTTGGGCTCCAGTTAACTCTTTTGTGTGGGTCAGGAGCAGTAACTCCATCTTGCCAAGTCTCACTGATTAGCATTCTGCTCCAGTCTGGGTTTCATAAGCTGGTCTGACTTCCTAAGATAAAAAAGTAATAACACTGCCCTCTATTATTTATTAGAAGCCTTTCTGTCTCCTGGCAAAAAAGTCCTTCCTCCTCCCCAGCTTCCTCGCTGGGCTCTCTGAACAGCACACGATGCTGCTGCTCCACAGCCCCCATCCCCCAGGACTTCCCAAGGCTCCAGAAAACCCATCTGATGGCTCAGGAGTTATATTCCAGACATGACAGGCACTTGTTCAGCTCTGTGTTGCCTTCCTGCATGCCCAGGGGTGGCCTCAGTGCTCCAGCTCCCGGCAGCCTGGGACACTTGGCTGAGCATGGCTGGGGAAAGCACTGTCAATGAAGGTGTGATGGGGGGGGTGGATCCTCAGCACAGCACTTGACTTTTGCCCTGCTTTCAGGGCTGTTAAGCTCCTGCATTTAAAATGATTTTGCCTCCAGACACTGAACCGACAGCTCCAAAGGAAGCAAGCACTGAGGTGTTCAGCCTGGGCTCTGTGGGGGCCTGGGATGAAGGTGATTTACAACCACCTGAGAGGAGGTTACAGAGAGGTGGGTGTTGGTCTCTTCTCATAAGTCACAGCTGATGGGACAGGAGGAAAAGGCACCAAGTTACAGCAGGGGAGGTTTAGGTGGGACATAAGAAACAACCTCTGCACTGAAAGGATTCTCAAAGACTGGAACAGGCTGTCCAGGGAAGTGATGGGGGTCACCATTCCTGGATGCATCCAAAAGCCATCTAGATAGGCTGCTCAAGGATATGGTATAGTAGTGGCCATAGTGTAGTGGCTGGACTTGGTGAGCTTGAAGGTCTTCTCCAGCCATAGAATCATAGAATCAACCAGGTTGGCAGAGACCTCCAGGATCATCCAGCCCAACCTAGCACCCAGCCCTGCCCAACCAACCAGACCATGGCACTAAGTGCCCCAGCCAGGCTTGGCTTCAACACCTCCAGGCACGGCCACTCCACCACCTCCCTGGGCAGCCCATTCCAATGCCAATCACTCTCTCTGACAACAACTTCCTCCTAACATCCAGCCTAGACCTCATCTGGCACAACTTGAGGCTGTGTGCCCTTGTTCTGTTACTGGCTGCCTGGCAGCAGAGCCCAACCCCACCTGGCTACAGCCTCCCTTCAGGTAGTTTCTCAGGTAGTGATCTGTGCTAGATCCTTTGTCTGCTTTTTGAGTAGGCAGAAGTCCCTGGACAAGGGACAATGGGTGGAAGCTGAAGCATAGGAAGTTTAATTTCAACATGAGGAGGAATTTTTTCCCTGTGAGAGTGGCAGAGCCCTGGAAGGGGCTGCCCAGGGGGGTTGTGGAGTCTCCCTCTCTGGAGATATTCAGAACTCACCTGGATGCATTCCTGTGTCTGGCAGGGGGGTTGGACTGGATGAGCTTTGGAGGTCCCTTCCAGCCCCTGACCTTCTATGATTCTGTGTCCTGTCCAAGTTTTCCTGGGGTGTTTCCCCACCCTGGGAGGTGTCCCCCATGTCCCCCTCTCTGTGCTGAGCTCGGACAGAGTGGACTAGAGCTGCCTGACTGGGCAGCAGTGTCCCTGCATTGCCTATGGCTTGCTGATGGCATCGCCTGAGTTGACTTCAGCTGAGGTCCAACACTGGAGTGACTCAGCGCTCCTGAGGGCCAAGCTGCATCAATTAGTTTATTAGTGAGAGCCAAAGCCAGCCCAAGAGTGCAGGCATGCTCAGGGAGGAGGCAGAGCATCAGAGATTGGCCCCAAGATGCACATCTAAAGCAGTCTTTGGGGTTTTGCCTGGTTTAACACTAGCAGCCCAAACCCAACAAGTACTTCATTTCACCTCTGGTGGGTTTGGAGGCTGAGCTGGCTCCTGGACAGCCCTCAAGCAGCACACAGCATCCTCACAGCCAGCAGGTAGGGTGCTGTGGAAGTCCAACAGAAAGGAGACCTTGGTTGTCTGTGAGGTCTGTGACACATACATTTTCTGTCATAGAATCATAGAATCAAGCAGGTTGGNGCCTCCCTTCAGGTAGTTGTAGCCAGCAATGAGCTCTGCCCTGAGCCTCCTCTTCTGCAGGCTTCACACCCCCAGCTCCCTCAGCCTCTCCTCATAGGGTTTGTGTTCCAGGCCTGTCTGAGCCCCCAGCTTGGATGTGAGTAGCAGCAATAAATATGTACCACTAACTAATATGGAGATGTAATGCTTGGGTTGACATGCAGACGTCCCAGGATAGCAGAGGCTGGGAAGGACCTCTGGAGATCATCTAGACCAGCCCCCCTGCCAAAGCAGGGTCACCCACAGCAGCTTGCCCAGGTGTTTCCAGGTGGATGTGGAATCCCTGCTTAGAAGGATACTCCACAGCCTCTCTGGGCAGCCTGCTGGAAGGCTCCAGCACCCTCCTAGCAAAGATGTTTTTCCCTGTCTGTGCTGTTGACATGCTTCATCAAGCATCCTGGAGTTTCCATCAAGGAAAGGCTCTCTCTAAAATATGAACACTCTACTAATCTTGCTTACTGCAGCATTCCCTGGCCACGACACTGGGAATTAAATGGCTCCTTCCAATTCTCTTCAGGTCCAGGTCTGTCTCTGCCAGGCGGTATCAGGTAGGAGTTTGAGCCTGCTTGCTGTGTGCACAGCCTGCCACGAGTGTTCAGATTGGGGGCTTTGACATCCCAGCTCCAGCTGCAGGAACAGCAGCACCTTTGTACAGGCAGGTGTCCAGGTGGAGATTTGCTGGGAGTTTTTTGGGAGAGAAGCCCCTGCAGGGCTGGTTTGCTGGGGCGTAGCTGGCTCCTGGCAGGTGGCAGGGGTGGCATTGCTATAGCAATTGTCACCTGGGAAACAGAGAGGTACAGAAATGCCAGAGCAGAGGTGTTCTCTCACGTGTCATGAGTAGGTTGGCTCAGCTTGGCATGGAAATCCAGAGCAGAGCCCAAAAGTAGACCCATCTCCATGCCCTACCCTTGCAAGTGGCCGTGGCATACAGATGGCACAAGCCACCCTGCAGCAGGTGGCACGAGCCACGCTGCAGCAGATGGCACAAGCCACACTGCAGCAGATAGCCACCCTGGCCCCTCAGATGCTTCTTGTAGGTGCAGAAGCTCAAAACCAAATGGGATAGGCTGGCCATGCCTGAGGGAAAAGATCCAAAAGTGGAGAAGGATGAGGTTAAGACTTCAGCTCCTTTCATAGAATCATAGAACCAAGCAGGTTGGAAGAGAGCTCCAAGCTCATCCAGTCCAACCTAGCACCCAGCCCTAGCCAA
>WAAF01002383.1:172307-222240 GCA_013400475.1 Tricholaema leucomelas
GCTGGGTGAGCTTGGAGCTCTCTGCCAACCTGGCTGATTCTGTGATTCTATGATTACTGATAATAGCTCCCTAGAGCTTCTCCTTCAGCTCTTCCCCCTGCTTCCCTCTGTTGCACAGTGGGCTTTAAGAAGGCAGTTGAAAACCACAGGATGCAGGTTGTGTCAAACAGCTGCAAGCATCTCCAGGTGAAGGGGGTGGCTATTTCGAGGGGCTGGCTGCCGCTCGCAGGGCTCACGCTGGCAGGACAGGGCAGGATGAACCTGTTCATTTCCTATATCCACCAGGAAGGCTGGAAGTTTGTCTTCCATCCAAGGTAGCCTAGGCATCAGCTTTATTTGATCAATAAGGCTGTGTGGCAGGAATAGCAGGATTCAATCTGGCCAGAAATACTTCTCTCTGAAATGTCAGATGATGCGGCGAGCCCCCGCAGAGCTGCGAGCGTGTGGTTTTCCTCCTGCAAGCCCAAACCAAACCTCTCCAATCCTCTTCAGCCCCACTGACAAGCCCACAGGAGTCACTGGGAACCTGATGATAAAGCACCTTTTTCTTTTAGAATCTGGCCAAGTTGGGAGAGACCACAAGGATCAGCCAGTTCCAACCCCCCTGCCATGCCCAGGGACACCCTACTCTAGATCAGCCTGGCCACAGCCTCATCCAGCCTGGCCTTGAACATCTCCAGTGATGGGGCCTCAACCACCTCCCTGGGCAACCCATTCCAGGCTCTCACCACTCTCATGCTGAAGAACTCCCTCCTCAGGTTTCAATCACCCTGGTAATTGACAGGGCACTCAGAGGAGCAGTGCTGCCCCAGTGAGATCCCAGTTCAGCCATCAGCTGTCCCCAGCCCTGCAGACAACTACGCCATGGCTCAGGGGCTGGCAAGGGAGCCCAGCACCCCCAGCACAGCCTGGGGAAGGCAAGAGAAGGGAGTTTCCTGGCAGCATCCATGCCCTAGCCTCATCCCATTCCCTGTCCTCTCTTCTCCAATTCAAACATCTCCTCCCCACTCCTTTCGAGACAAAAGCTCCCCAGCACCAGCAGTTTATGGCTGTCATGGCCACAACAGGACAATTCCACCTTTGCTCTGCTCATTCCTCATATCTCCTCGGATCTAACCCACCCTTGGCGCTTCCCTGAGCATTTCCCTCCTCTTCCTTCCACTAATCCGTTGGAAGGCAGCGAAGGGGAAAAGGGTTTGAGGGTCCTAGTTGATGGGAGGTTGAGCATGAGCCAACAATGTGCTCTCATGGCCAGGAGGGGCAATGCCATTCTGGGGTGGATTAGAAGGGCTGTGGTTAGCAGGTCAGGAGAGGTTCTCCTGCCCCTCTACTCTGCCCTGGTGGGGCCACATCTGGAGTACTGTGTCCAGTTCTGGGTCTCCCAGTTCAAGAGGGTCATAGAACTGCTTGAGAGTGTCCAGTACAGAGCCACAAGGATGATGAAGGGAATGGAACAGCTCTATTAGGAAGAGAGCCTGAGGGAGCTGGGGCTGTGCTGCTTGGAGAAGAGGAACCTGAGAGGTGACCTCATCAGTGGTTATAAAGATGTGCAGGGTGAGTGCCAGGAGGCTGCAGCCAGGCTCTGCTGGGTGATGCCAGCACAAGGGGCACTGGTGGAAGCTGAGGCAGAGGAAGTTTCATATAAACATAAGAAGGATTTTTTTTCCCTGTGAGGGTCACAGAGCACTGGAACAGGCTGCCCAGGGGAGTTGTGGAGTCTCCCTCTCTGGAGATATTCAGAACCCACCTGGATGTGTTCCTGTGTGATCTGCTCTGGGTGCTCCTGCTCTGGCACAGTTATGGAGTCTCCCTCTCTGGAGACATTCAGAACCCACTTGGATGTGTTCCTGTGTGATCTGCTCTGGGTGCTCCTGCTCTGGCATAGGGCCTGGGCTGAATGAGCTTTTGAGGTCCCTTGCAGACCCTGCTATTCTAATCCAGCCTCTGTGCTCTCCTGGTTTCTGCCTCTGTGAAGTGATGAGGGGCATGGCAGTGCTGCCACCAGCCCTTCAGCACAGCAATCCTGGGTGAAAAATTGGGAAGTTTTGTACCTCTGGTCAATCCTTCTGCTGAGAATGGAGCAGCACAAAATGATTGGCACACATCAGTGTGTCCCACAGTCTTTCATCACTGGGCTGGTCTCATTTGAGCTCATCCTCAGTGACCTTTCTGCATCTGACCCCAGTTCCACCTGAAATGTCTAAAAATCCATTTTATTAGCAGTTTTGGGGGTGTTTATTAGGCAGGTAAAATGACTCCATGTCTGAGGTTCATGTCCCAGCCCTAGGTGACCTGAGATGACTGCCTGGGATGCAGCCAGCCTGTTGTAGAGTCATAGAACCATAGAATGGTTTAGGTTGGAAGGGACCTCAAGGATCAGCCAGTTTCAACTCCCTCCCTTGGGGGGGTTCTGGTTCCTAAGAGCTGGTGAAGGAACCAGCAGTGGTGAGTACACCCTGAGGAGCAGCTGTTTGGTTGGCCATGGGCAAGGTTTTGCAGGTGGCATAATGAGTTTCTGTGGGGAATGGCTTGGCCATGAGCTCTGAGGCTCCCTTGCAGTGGTGAGAAAAGCTCCTAGGGAGACAGGGAGCAGAACAATGGGGACAGAGCAGCTCCAAGATGAGTGTCTTTGGTGGATGGCAAAACCACCTCTGGTGCTGGAACGTGTCCAGAGAAGGGCAACAAGGCTGGTGAAGGGCCTGGAACACAAACACTATGAGGAGAGGCTGAGGGAGCTGGGGTTGTTTAGCCTGGAGAAGAGGAGGCTCAGGGGTGACCTCATTGCTGTCTACAACTACCTGAAGGGAGGCTGTAGCCAGGTGGGGTTGGTCTCTTCTCTCAGACACCCAGCAAAAGAACAAAGGGACACAGCCTCAAGTTGTGCCAGGGCAGGTCTAGGCTGGATGTTAGGAGGAAGTTGTTGGCAGAGAGAGTGATTGGCATTGGAATGGGCTGCCCAGGGAGGTGGTGGAGTCGCTGTGCCTGGAGGGGTTGAAGCCAAGCCTGGCTGGGGCACTTAGTGCCATGGTCTTTTTGGTTGGACAGGGCTGGGTGCTAGGTTGGGCTGGATGAGCTTGGAGCTCTCTTCCAACCTGCTTGATTCTATTCTATTCTATTTCATATTCATAGACTCATTGAATGGTTTTGGGTCTGAAGAGACCTTCAAGCTCATCCAGCTCCAACCCCCTGCCATGGGCAGAGACACCTCCCATTAGCCCAGGTTGCTCAAGGCCTCACCCAACCTGGTCTTGAACACCTCCAGGAAGGCATTCTGCTCCACACCTCCAATTCCCCCATTCTTCAGCACCTAAAGGAGGAGCCCATCCCATCCTCTTATCCATGTGCCACACTGGGCCACCCATCTCCATCAACCACAGCCAGATGGGACTGGACAGCAGCCTCAAGCAGCACAGCTCCTCCTCACACCGTGGGAAGGCAGCCTGGGCAGCCAGCTCATCCCTCTGCCAGTACATCCTGGGCAGGGGGGCGAGAGAGCAGGGTGCCAAGGCGGGGGTGGCACAGGGTGGGTACGGAAGCTCGGCTCACCCCCGTGCCCTGACTCACGGTGGGTGCCCGCCACGGCGCGGGGCTCAGTGTGACAGCTCGGCTGCCTGCGGTCGTCTATGGCAACTGAACCACCTTGGAAGGCTGTGCTGCCTGTGTGGGCTTGAAATTATGTGGTTGTTTTTGTTCCCTCTTGGAAAAGAGAAGTGAGGGGGGGGGGGGGGAAGGAAANGGAAAGAAAAAAGACAATCTGATTTGAATGGAACTCTGAATAAATTCCTTGTTAACCTTTACAGCCATCTGGAGGGAGAGTCACTCCTCGCTGCAGAGCACACCGGGGCTGTAGGAGGGAGCCATGCCTCTGCAGGCAGATTTTCAACGAGCTGGTGTGGAAGGAGCTGGAGGCACCATGCCAGGCAAGAGCCCAGAGCCTCAGCTCAGCCCGGTAGAGCTGGGAGGTGGAGGATGTTGGAGTGCAGAGCGTCCTAGGAGTGTCAGGAGCCAGCTGGGAGGTGAAGGATGTTGGGGTGCAGAGCGTCCTAGGGATGTCAGGAGCCAGCTGGGAGGTGAAGGATGTTGGGGTGCAGAGCGTCCTAGGGATGTCAGGAGCCAGCTGGGAGGTGAAGGATGTTGGGGTGCAGAGCGTCCTAGGGATGTCAGGAGCCAGCTGGGAGGTGAAGGATGTTGGGGTGCAGAGCGTCCTAGGGATGTCAGGAGCCAGCTGGGAGGTGAAGGATGTTGGGGTGCAGAGCGTCCTAGGGATGTCAGGAGCCAGCTGGGAGGTGAAGGATGTTGGGGTGCAGAGCGTCCTAGGGATGTCAGGAGCCAGCTGGGAGGTGAAGGATGTTGGGGTGCAGAGCGTCCTAGGGATGTCAGGAGCCAGCTGGGAGGTGAAGGATGTTGGGGTGCAGAGCGTCCTAGGGATGTCAGGAGCCAGCTGGGAGGTGAAGGATGTTGGGGTGCAGAGCGTCCTAGGGATGTCAGGAGCCAGCTGGGAGGTGAAGGATGTTGGGGTGCAGAGCGTCCTAGGGATGTCAGGAGCCAGCTGGGAGGTGAAGGATGTTGGGGTGCAGAGCGTCCTAGGGATGTCAGGAGCCAGCTGGGAGGTGAAGGATGTTGGGGTGCAGAGCGTCCTAGGGATGTCAGGAGCCAGCTGGGAGGTGAAGGATGTTGGGGTGCAGAGCGTCCTAGGGATGTCAGGAGCCAGCTGGGAGGTGAAGGATGTTGGGGTGCAGAGCGTCCTAGGGATGTCAGGAGCCAGCTGGGAGGTGAAGGATGTTGGGGTGCAGAGTGTCCTAGGGGTGTCAGGAGCTAGCTGGGAGGTGGAGGATGTTGAGGTGCAGAGCATCCAAGGGATGTCAGGAGCCAGATGGGCACAGGGGAACTGAGAGCCCTGGGGCTGTCAAGCAGCCCCAGAGGGGATCTGCTCAGTGCTCAGCAGGAGACAAAAAGTCGGGGGCAAGAGGATGGGGCCAGACTCTTCTTGGTGGTGCCCAGGGACAGAACAGCAGGCACAGACTGGAACCCAGGAGGCTCTGTCTGAACATGCTTTATGGTGAGGGTGCTGGAGCCCTGGAGCAGGCTGCCTAGGGAGGATGTGGGGTCATCTTCTCTGGAGGTTCCAAACCCACCTGGAGCTTGTGATCCTGGGCAAGCTGCTGGGGGTGATTTGTTGTATCGAGCCAGTTGGACTGGGTGATTTTCAGAGGTGCCTTCCAAAGCACACCACGCTGGGGTTCTGTGTAACAGCTTCTCAAGCCTTGTCTTAGGCAGGAGCAGAGATGGAAATGCCCTTTCTGAGGAACTCTGAGCTGGCAGCCCACTGGCATCTGCATTTACTGCCTGGGTCATGCTGTCCTAGTGCCGCTCTGCCTGCTCAACACATGAACGTTGTTGTTTGCTTTTGAGGGTTAAGGGTTCAGGTCTGTCCCAGAGAGTGTCTCAAGTCATGTGAGAAGAGCTGAATCAGGTCTGAAGGTCCATCCACAGTCTCCAGGACCATGATTCAACTTACCAAAGACATCTTCCCCCTTAGATATCTTCTTCCTTACACTTCTCTGCCTTGGAGCAGTCCCCTGGTAAGCTTGCTTTGAACCCACAGAGCATTCATTCACCTCCAAGTGCTCCTTGCAGACTCTCATCTCCTCTGGCACTGTGTCTGGTGGCCACTTCCTGGCATCCTTCCTATTCTGTTGACTTTCTGGAGTGACAAGACTGGAAACCTTACCCACCTTGCAGATGCACAGATGCAACTGCAGCATCCAGCTTGGTAGTGACCTCCTGCATGAGCCTGGTCGGTCCCTTGCTAAGCAGTTTGGTGCCATCTCCTGCAGTCAGCTCAGCATCTATGTTTTAACATCCACATGAGTGACAGCTCTTGAAATCCATGCAGATTCCTCCTGGCTGGGCTTACATCCTGGGTACAGCATTGTCCTGGGGACCTGGTGATGAGCCAGCAGCTCCTAACCATGATGCTGCAGCAGAAGTCCCATAGGACCTGCCAGTGTTTGGATGCAGACACTTCCTGGGCACTTCTGTAGCTCCTAAACCTTTCATAGTTATTCATGGAATTGCTGTGGTTGAAAGAGATCCTTAAGATCACCAAGTCAGCTGTTAATCTGTCCACTGGAGTCTTTCAAAAGCCACCTGGACACTGTGATTCTGTGCAACCTGATTGAGCTCTACCTGCATTAGCAGGGGGGTTGGACTTGATGACCTCCAGAGGTCCCTTCCAACCCCTACCAGTCTGATTCTGTGTGATTCTGGCATTTTGGGGTAGTGAGGCTGGGGAAGGAGCAGAGGACCCTTCAGAGGAAAGCTGCCCATGCCATCACTGTGGGGGATTCCCTGGTGTGGGCTTGCAATAAGCCTTTGAAAAGAAGACCCCTGAGGGGCAGGTCAGTGGGAGCTACCTGTCTCCAGTCCTCATTGTGGTGGCCCTAACCCTCAGATGGGCTTCATTGCAACACCTCCTGCTTGGCTGCATCCCTGCTCATCAAGAAGGGATGAGGAGAGAGGAGAGGGAGTACTGGGCGTATCCATCTGCTGAAGGCAGCCCGAAGACATGGGCTGAATTACACTGCCTGCAGGCGAGACAGAGCAGGGGGAGCTCCAGCCAACCAAACACAACACAGCTTCCTTCCCTTCCTTTCTCTGCTCCTTTGAAAATGTATCAATATTTGGAAAACTTTCCAAAGGGAGGGAAAAAGCAGCAAGCTGCCCATCAGTGACTCACAGCAGTGTCACTCTGCTCATTAAGAGAGAAGGAAATCGAATCATTACTGGAATTAGTAAAGAAGAATCCCGTGGCTGACGAGGAGAGGGGGAGGAGGACGCACGTTAAATGAGGTGGGCTGCAGCCCCGGGATGGCTGCTTGCCAGCCCTGCTGAGCTCCCTCTGAAGGTCTCAGAAAAAGCCAACAAGAGAAAGGAATTTACAAGACAAAAGAAATAAATTAGATCTGAGATGCCTCTAGACAGTTTTAATGGCTGGGATGCTGATGAAGAGGAATCTTTGATGTGAGCTGCCACCCGCCAGCTTTGCTCGCAGAGGGCTCCGGGCCAGCAGGTTTGGCTGGTGGAGAGGATGCTGTTGTGGTGCATGGCTCTCAAGGCACAGCTGGCAGCCAGAGAGGAGGAAAACTCAACTTTTGGGTCTGGGAATTCATCTGGAACAATGGTGGGATCAGGCACCTCTTTGCTGCACTCTCAAAGCACCAAGTCTTGGATCTGAGAGGTGCCAGGGAGCTCTGAGGTCAGGGAGATTATAGAATCATAGAATCAGTCAGGGTTGGAAGGGACCACAAGGATCAGCCAGTTCCAACCCCCCTGCCATGGGCAGGGACATCCTACCCTAGAGCAGCCTGACCACAGCCTCAGCCAGCCTGGCCTTAAACACCTCCAGCCATGGGGCCTCAACCACCTCCCTGGGCAACCCATTCCAGCCTCTCACCACTCTCATGCTCAACAACTTCCTCCTCACCTCCACTCTGACTCTCCCCACCTCCAGCTTTGCTCCATTCCCCCCAGTCCTGNTCTCACCACCTCACTTCTTAACATCTAGTCTGAGTCTCCTCTCTGCCAGTTTAAACCCATTCCTCCTCATCCTCTCATTACAAGACCACGTCCACATCCTTCTTGTAATGGGGGCTCCAGAACTGGATGCTTGCTAAGTACAAGAGCATCTAAAGCCATGCAGGCAGGGCACCCAGAATCTCTTGCTGAGCCCCTAGCTGCCACAGGTCATCTCAACCCTCTTCCATTTTTAGGGCCAGTCCCACCAAGTCCTCTCTCAACCTCCTTTCGCCAGATAACCTCCCAGATCGTTCGCCTCCATCCCGCGGTGAGTTCCACCTCTCCCAATCCTCCTCCTTTATCTATCTCCCACAACCTCTTGGGTGACCCTTTTCCCACTCTCTCTTTTTAAGGCTGGGTTTAGATTATTATCTCCCTCCTTCTGTTTGTGTTTGCATAGCACATCCTCATTAATTAGGATGTCTTGTCCGACAGAGCGTAGTCTTCGGGGAGCTCCTCTAGCGATTTGTTTACAGATGTCAGGTTAGCAATAAATTGGGAGGAATAATTGACCTTTGCTGTTAAGACTTTGCTAATCCTGTCTCTCTCTCCTTAACCACTTCCAGTTGTTGGTGTGCAGCAGTGTTTTCCCCAATCAATTGCTCAGGCTGTGAGAACATTAAGGGGAGAGGCACTCGGGAGCGCGTCTGGGGGTGATGCAATTTGAGTGATTCATTCTCCGTTGCTCATCAATCCACTGCATTTCATCTTGCTTCCAGTGCTGACTTGGGAAGTTTGCAAGAGTTTTAAATCATTTGGGCTGGGGTTTGGGGGATTTTTGGGGAGGGGTTTTTGTGTGGGTTTTTTTCTGTTTGGATTGGGTGTGTCAGGGTTTTTTTTTTTTAAAGACCATTAGGGCCACGAAGGTGCTCAGAGGGCTGCAGTGGCTCTGCTATGAGGACAGGCTACAAGAGCTGAGGTTCTTCAGCCTGGAGAGGAGACATTGGAGTGACCTTCCAGTATCTGAAGGAGACCTACAGGAAGGCTGGGGAGGGACTATTGACAAGGTCTTGTAATGACAGGATGAGGAGTAATGGGTTGGAACTGGAAGAGGGGAGATTTAGACTGGATGTTAAGAAGTTCTAGACAGTGAGCATGGTGAGACACTGGCACAGGTTGCCCAGGGAGGTTGTGGAACACAGAATCTTTGATCACATTCTGTGATTCTGTGCTCCACAATCTCCCTGGAGGTTCTGGAGTCTCTATTAGAAGAGGGATGTGGAGATGCTGGAGTGTGTCCAGAGAAGGGCCACAAAGATGCTCGGAGGGCTGCAGCAGCTCTGCTGTGAGCACAGACTGAAAGAGTTGGGGCTGTGCAGGCTGGAGCAGAGGAGGCTCCCAGGGGACCTTCTTGTGGCCTTCCAGGATCTGAAGGGGGCTACAAAAAAGCTGGGGAGGGACTTTTTAGGCTATCAGGGAGTGACAGAACTGGGGGGAATCGAGCAAAGCTGGAGGTGGGGAGAGTCAGGCTGGAGGTGAGGAGGAAGTTGTTGAGCATGAGAGTGGTGAGAGGCTGGAATGGGTTGCCCAAGGAGGTGGTTGAGGCCCCATGGCTGGAGGTGTTTCAGGCCAGGCTGGCTGAGGCTGTGGTCAGGCTGCTCTAGGGTAGGGTGTCCCTGGGCATGGCAGGGGGTTGGAACTGGCTGATCTTTGTAGTCCCTTCCAACCCTGACTGATTCTGTGATTCTATGACTCTAGGTTTTAAAGGCCAGGAGCAACCTGTTCTAGTGGGAGGTGTCTCTGCCTATGTCAGGGGGTTGGAACTGTTTGATCTTCAAGGTCCCTTCTAACCTAAGCCGTTCTATGACTCTATTCTATGATTCTAATTACCTCTCATCTTGAGACAAGTCGTGTGGCTGGAGCAGGCTGTGGGAGCAGGGAGCAGTGAGCTCATCCCAGCCTTTAGGACCTTGGGATGTTGTGGCAGAGCAGATTCCAGCTAATGTGAGAGGGAGAAGAGTCAGCAGAACGTTTCCATTTAAAACCTGTTACTTTTAAACAAGTTAATTTCCCCCATGAATCAAGCTGCTGTAAAGAGAAATCCCACGTGGCAGGCTAAGTATAATTGTGATGCTCTCATTAGAAGTGCTCAAGCTGGATTTTATTCATTTTATTTTATGGTTTTTGGGGTTGTTTTTTTTTTTTTTTTTACACCAAAGAATTCAAACTTTTGGAAGTTAAATGACTTGGAATGGATCCAGCTTTTGTTTTAAAGGGAATTGTTCCCTCCTTAGGTCACGTTTCAGAGATTATAAAAGTGCTTTGGAATTTACAATCCAAACTCAGGGAATTGGAAGGTGGCCTGGCTTAGGAGCAGTGTGCCCAGGTGGGCAGCAGAGCCAATGGCATCCTGGGCTGGCTCAGGAGCAGTGTGGGCAGCAGGACAAGGGAGGTTCTTCTGCCCCTGTGCTCAGCACTGCTCAGGCCACACCTTGAGTGCTGTGTCCAGTTCTGGGCCCCTCAGTTCAAGAGAGATGTTGAGGTGCTGGAAGGTGTCCAGAGAATGGCAGCAAGGCTGGGGAGGGGCCTGGAGCACAGCCCTGTGAGGAGAGGCTGAGGGAGCTGGGGGTGTGCAGCCTGCAGCAGAGGAGGCTCAGGGCAGAGCTCATTGCTGTCTACCTGAAGGGAGGCTGTAGCCAGGTGGGGTTGGGCTCTTCTCCCAGGCAACCAGCAACAGAAGAAGGGGACACAGCCCCAAGTTGTGCCAGGGAAGGTCTAGGCTGGATGTGAGGAGGAAGTTGTTGGCAGAGAGAGTGATTGGCATTGGAATGGGCTGCCCAGGGAGGTGGTGGAGTGGCCGTGCCTGGAGGTGTTGAAGCCAAGCCTGGCTGGGGCACTCAGTGCCATGGTCTGGTTGATTGGACAGGGCTGGGTGCTAGGTTGTGCTGGATGAGCTTGGAGCTCTCTGCCAACCTGCTTGGTTCTATGAGTCTATTTAAAATGAAACTATTACAGGGTGGGGGTAAGGAGGTTTTCTTGTGATGGTTATTTAAGGGAGTGGCAATATCCTTGTTAAAGCAGCTCCACTAGCACTTGATGGAGTCCTGGTTGATAAGAAGTTGTCCACGAGACAGCAATGTGCCCTGGTGGCCAAGAAGTTTCAAGGATGCATTAAGAAGAATGGTCCCAGAAGGTCAAGGGAGGTTCTTCTCCCCCTCTACTCAGCCCTAGTTACATCACATCTGGAATATCGTGTCCAGGTCTGGGCTCCCCAGTTGAAGAGGGACAGAGAACTGCTGGAGAGGGTTCAAGAGAGGCTGTGAGGATGATGAAGGGACTGGAATATTACAAGGAATGGCTGAGAGTCACAGAATTACAGAATGTCAGGGGCTGCAAGGGACCTGGAAAGGTCCAACCCCCCCTGCCAGAGCAGGATCGCCTATACCAGAGAGCCCTGGGGACGTCCAGCCTGGAGACAAGAAGGCTGAGAGGAGACCTTAACAATGTCCAGCAGATCAAGGGAGCTTCTCCTGCCCCTCTACTCTGCTCTGGTGAGACCTCATCTTGAATACTGTGTTCAGTTCTGGGCTCCCCAGTTGAAGAGGCACAGGGATCTGCTGGAGAGGGTCCAGCAGAGGGCTGCGAGGATGATGAGGGGACTGCAGCACTGCCTGATGAGGAGAGGCTGAGGGCCCTGGGGCTGCTTAGTCTGGAGAAGAGAAGACTGAGAGGGGATTTGATAAATGTTTATAGATTTCTGAGGGGGGGACAGGCTCTGCTCACTGCTCCCTGGGATAGGACAAGCAGCAATGGATGGAAGCTGCAGCACAGGAGGTTCCAGCTCAACACAAGGGGGAACATCTTTACTGTAAGGGTCCCAGAGCCCTGGCACAGGCTGCCCAGAGAGGCTGTGGAGTCTCCTTCTCTGGAGCCTTTCCAGGCCTGTCTGGATGTGTTCCCCTGTGATCTGTGTTAGATAGGATTGTCCTGCTCTGGCAGGGGGGTTGGACTGGATGATGTCTTTGAGTCCCTTCCAACCCCTGACATCCTGTGAGCCTGTGATGTCTGCAAATACCTGAAGAGTGGCTGCCAGGAGGATGGGGCCAGGCTCTTGTCCCTGACACCCAGTGATAGCACAAGGGGCAATGGAGGTAAACTCAATCACAGGAAGTTCCATCTCAACAGGAGACAAAACTTTTTACTGTGAGAGTGCTGCAGCCCTGGAGCAGGCTGCCCAGAGAGGTTGTGGAGTCTGCTTCTCTGCAGAGACTCCAAACTCACCTGGACGTGTGCCTGCAGTGACCTGCCCTAAGTGCTCCTGCTCTGCAGGGGGGTTGAGCTCAATTATCCCTGGAGGTCCCTTCCAACCCCTGGCATCCTCCCATTCTATGAGTCTAATGCTGCTACTGATATGCAACTGCGGGTCCTCACTCCTGATCCTTGCCAATTAGCAAAAGGATGATTAAGTGTGTGCAAGGAAATCCTTTCTCCAGCTAATCCCCTAATTAGGAATTCAGGGATTGCCTTAAACATCCCAGATGCAGTAAATTCGATGCAAACCCATCCCTCCAACCCACGGCTGAGCTGTTTCTGCCCTGGTGGGGCAGCTGTGACGTGAGCCCCAGGTAGCTTGTGCCCCTAATGTGTTTTTCCACAGGCTCCTTTGTCACGGTGAAGCCACCGTGAGAGGCAGCAGTTAATAAATCAGACGTTCATTAGGACAAGCTGTTATCTTGTTGCACACAAAGCTGTCGATTTAAGGCAACGTTGCAAATTAGGTCTTATCTCTGGGCTGTAATTGCCTTGAGGATGCTCTGCATTATCAATTCCTGGGCTGGGACACACCGGGCAGGGAGCAGCAGCAGGGTGAGGAGGTGAGATGGATTTTCCACTCCCACCACCCTTACCACCAGCAGTCACTTTGGGTGCAGCTCCTCCAGAGGCAGACAGACAGATGTGGCTCTGAACTCCTGAGGCTTTTTAACCCAGGGATGTCCTCCATGAGAAGTATTTTCACAGAATCACAGAACCTCTCAGATTGGAAAAGCTCTTCAGGCTCCTCGAGTCCAGTCATTAGTTTGACACAGACAAGTCCTTGACCAAACCAAATCCCTCAGCACCACATCTCATCACCAGGAATCGCTGTGGTTGGAAAGGACCACCAGGATCAGCCAGTCCAACCTTTGCCCCTTCATCACCACACCATAGCCTCAAGCACCACATCCACTCTCCTTTCAAACACCTCCAGGGATGGTGACTGCACCATCTCCCTGGGCAGCCTGTTCCAGTGCCTGATCACCTGCTCTGTAAAGAGCTTCCTCCCAACAGCCAACCTAAACCTCCCCTGACACCACTTGAGGCCATTTCCTCTTGTCCTGTCATTAGTAACTGGGGAGAAGAGACCAGCTCCAGCCTCACTACAACCTCCTTTTAGGCAGTTGTAGAGGGCAGTAAGGTCCCCTCTCAGCCTCCTCTTCTCCAGACTAAACACCCCCAGCTCCCCCAGCCACTCCTCATAGGTCATGTTTGCCAGACCCCTCCCCAGCCTCGTCGCCCTTCTCTGCACTGCTCCAGCACCTCAATGTCTCTCCTGTGCTGTGGTGACCCAAAGTGGACACAGTACTGGAGGTGTGAGCTCAGGAGTGCTGAGTACAGGAGCATGAGCACCTCCCTACTCCTGCTGGTTACACCATTGCTGATCCAGGCCAGGATGCTCTTGGCCTTCTTGGCCACCTGGGCACACTGCTGGCTCATGTTCAGCCGCTGGCCACCAACACCCCCAGGTCCTTTTCAGCCAGGCAGCTCTCCAGCCACTCCTCCCCCAGCCCCTTGGGAAGATAGTTTGGTGTCTGAGCATTTGTAGCCAGGAGATACCTCATTGCTGTCTACAACTACCTGAAGGGAGGCTGTAGCCAGGTGGGGTTGGTCTCTTCTCCCAGGCAACCAGCAACAGAAGAAGGGGACACAGTCTCAAGCTGTGCCAGGGGAGGTCCAGGCTGGATGTTAGGAGGAAGTTGTTGGCAGAGAGAGTGATTGGCATTGGAATGGGCTGCCCAGGGAGGTGGTGGAGTCACTGTTCCTGGAGGTGTTCAGGCAAAGCCTGGCTGGGGCACTTAGTGCCATGGTCTGGTTGATTGGCCAGGGCTGGGTGCTAGGTTGGGCTGGATGTGCTTGGAGGTCTCTTCCAACCTGGCTGATTCTATGATTCTAACACCTTCTAATTAATTAACCCATGGCACTAAGTGTCTCATCCAGTCTTGCAAACACCTCTAGAGACAGTGACTCCACCACCTCCCTGGGCAGCCCATTCCAATGCCAGTCACTCTTGCCGTGAAGAACTTCCTAACATCCAGCCTGAACCTGCCCTGGCACAGCTTGAGGCTGTGTCCTCTTCTTCTGTCACTGAGTGCCTGGCAGAGGAGGAGGAAGATTTTGACTGGAGAAGTCTCTTCCAGCCTGGTTGATTCTGTGGTTCTGTGGTGAAGCACTGCAGGTGGAAGGGGCTGCTCCATCCATCCCTGGCTCCTCCGCTGTTACCCGGTGGAGGACCACAGTCTCTACAGAGATTTAGCCACCTGAGAAATAGAGGACCCCAGTTAAGGTCTGGGAGTTTAAAGCCTGCTTTATGGGATGACCACATAATCCATCTGGTGGTGCTGAGCTCAGCAGCCTTCCCCACCCAACTGCAACTAATGGCTGCCTGTAGGAGTGATGCCAGTGCAGCACAGTGTGATGGCTGCGAGAACAGCAACCTGCAGATGGAGAAGCTGCAGGGAGCTGGTGGTGGGAGCCAGCAGCTGCTCACAGCCCTGGGCAAAGTGCCTGAAGCTCTGGGCCATGTCTGATCAGGGAGAGATGGATGGGTCATCCCAGGCAATGTTCAGCTGAAGAGTCAGGGCTGCAGCCCTGCAGCTATTCCTGGTCCTCTCTTGGAGTGGATGTTGAGTGGAGCCAAAGCTTCCCAGCAGTGGTGACACTGTGGTGGTCTTCTGCACGGTGTTTAAAACCAAGCCACCTCCAGCACCTTGGGCTGCAGCCTCCCTTTAGGCTGACCAGAGCCTGAGAACAGAGGCCTCAGAGTGGGGCTGTTTCTTGTTGGGTTGAGAGGATGCAGCTCCAATGGAGAGGAAAGGACAGCTCTGCTGCATCACCAGGGCCTTGGGAAAGCAGCCACGAGACCCCAGCCCCAAGCCACAGCTCCTCCAACCCCCTTCACAGCCCTGTTGCATGCTAAAGGCTGTGTGGCCCATTCAAAGTGTTCTGCTGTCCCAAGGGTGTCCCTTGATGGCAGCACAGCACCCTTGCCAGCTCTGCTTCCTCTCAGAAGGGATAGAAGTCAGGGTGAGGTATGTCCAAGTTCTATTTTTTCTGTTTCCACATTGCCCAAGAAGGTCTTGGGTTGGGTTTTTAGTTTTGGGGTTAGATGTGGGGAAAGACAGCTCTGTCCTCACGACACCTGTGCTGCACAGCTCCTGGTCTTCAGCCAGCTGAGAGCTGCTCTGATCTTAACCTGCTCTTGGGACTTCTGCTGATCAGAAATAACTTTGCCTACTGGTACTGTTGGTGGCAGGAAATGTACTGAACCCTTCCCATCTCAAAATGCCAGTGGTGGGCTGCTGGGAGCTGCTGAGTCCAGTGAGTGAGCAGTGTCCAGAGTGCACAAGGCAATGGGAACTGACTGCATCCCGTGTCTGGGTCTCAGGTTTGTTCCCTCTTGCTCTGTCACAGCATTTGTTAAATGGGATGGGGGGGGTGGGTGGAAATGGGGGAGGCTTTTTTAATGTCTTCTGCTGAGGCATGCTCTTGCACTCCCAGAACTTCATAGTAATCCACCATGCTTCAGCAGTTGTCTTGTTAGCAACAGCTGAGCCTTGCAAGTCCATTCGCCGTCCCTGGAAGTGTTGAATCAAAGCCTGGATGGGGCACTTGGTGCCATGGTCTGCTTGATTCGATAGAGCTGGGTGCTAGGTTGGACTGGATGNGAATAGTTCAGCTTGGAAGGGACCTTAAAGTTCATCCAGTTCCAACCCCCCTGCCATGGGCAGGGACATCTCCCACCAGCCCAGGTTGCATCAAGGCCTCATTTGCCTGGAGAAGAGGAGGCTCAGGGCAGAGCTCATTGCTGTCTGCAACTACCTGCAGGGAGGCTGTAGCCAGCTGGGGTTGGGCTCTGCTGCCAGGCAGCCAGCAACAGAAGAAGGGGACACAGTCTCAAGTTGTGCCAGGGCAGGTCTAGGCTGGATGTGAGGAGGAAGTTGTTGTCAGAGAGAGTGATTGGCATTGGAATGGGCTGCCCAGGGAGGTGGTGGAGTGGCTGTGCCTGGAGGGGTTGGAGCCAAGCCTGGCTGGGGCACTTAGTGCCATGGTCTGGTTGGTTGGGCAGGGCTGGGTGCTAGGTTGGGCTGGATGAGCTTGGAGCTCTCTTCCAACCTGCTTGATTCTATGATTCTGCATTCCTGCAGAGCATTCCCAGCTGATCTATGGCCACGGTGCAAGCTCCATAGCAGGAGCTGAACTCTAAGCTGTCACCACACTAAGAAAATAGATTTTCTTTCTTCTTCTGTGACCTTAGAGAGGTGTCCTGGATTACATCTACCCCTCCATCCCTTGGTGTGACAGTGCATGAAAATGAGAAGATGAAGACTTAAGCAAAGTTGAAGTGCAGAAGCCAAGCTGAACCCTGAGTCGTGCAGAGTCATTCCGAGGCAGCTTTTCTCCGTGCCCTACCATGGCACTGCCTTCTCATCTTGCTTGTCCTGACAGCAAAAATGAAAACCAGGGCACATTTGATTATCCTGTCTCATCTGATGCACTGCACTGAGCCTTGGTAGAAGAAGCAAATGTGTTTTCTCACCAGGCTGGATCTGAGATTGTGGGGAGCATCACTGTGTGAGCCTTGCTTTCCTCACCCATTATCCCAGCTCTTCTTCTTCCCTTCAGTGAGCTTGTCCTGTTTGCCCAAGGGAGGACCAGACAAGTGGGAGGGAATCTGTGCTTCCAAACAGGGTGAGTCAGAGAAGGAAATCCTCCTGCCTCTGCCCCTTGCTTTCTTCTGGTGGGCTGCTGGAGGTCTGGCCACACATCCCTGATACACCACAAGCCCTCAAACCCAGCCAAAAGCTATTCCAGCCATCCATGGAAATGCACAGTGCTGAGGCCACAAGGAGTTCTCAGACTCCACTGGAGTTTTATTTGCTTGTAAGTGGAGGCAGCTGTGGGCACACTGCTTGAGGGGCTTCATGGCTTTCCATTCAAACCCCTGGAAAAGGACTTCTTAGGCTCTCAGGGAGTGCCAGGACTGGGGGGAATGGAGCAAAGCTGGAGGTGGGGAGAGTCAGCCTGGCCATGAGGAGGAAGTTCTTTAGCATGAGAGTGGTGAGAGGCTGGAATGGGTTGCCCAGGGAGGTGGTTGAGGCCCCATCCCTGGAGGTGTTTAATGCCAGGCTGGCTGAGGCTGTGGCCAAGGAGAGGGGATGTGATAGAGCCACTGAAAGTGAGGCATGGGCTCTAGCAGACAAAAAGCAGCTGCAGATCCCTGTCCAACAAGGATATGGACATGATCCAGGAGCTGGAAGCTCTCTGCTATGAGGCTGAGAGAGTTGGGCTTGTTCAGCCTGGAGAAGGCTCCAGGGAGACCTTTATGTGGTCTTTCAGGACTTAAAAGGACCTTGAAAAAAGCTGGGGACAGACTTTTGAGATGGGCCTGTTGTGACAGGCCAAGGGGTGATGGTTTGAACTGAAAGAGGGAGATTCAGACTGGAGAGAAGGCAGAAATGTTTGACACAGTGGTGAGACTGTCCCAGGTTGTCCTCCCCTCTTTCTCCTCCTCTCCTCTCCTCTCCTCTCCTCTCCTCTCCTCTCCTCTCCTCTCCTCTTTCTCCCTCCTCTACTCTGTCTTTCTCCCTCTCTCCTCTCCTCTTTCTCCCCCTCTCATTGCACAAAGGAAAACTGCCACAGAACCTCCAGAAAGAGACCAATCCCTGGGCAATGCCTACGATTTTTGGGGGCTGGAGCTTCTAAAGGAGCCTGGAGGGGCTGCGGTGCTGCGCACTATGGGCAGGCATCCCCTGGGCATGCTTTCAAAGTCTGGCCTTAAAACTCAGCTTGAACAAAGTGCTGCTGTTAGTAGTTTTAGTAACAGCAATAAAGATTGTTGTTGTTTCAGGCAGGAATTTCACAGCATGTCCCTATTGTTATTTTGAGGTTGTTCCCCAGCTCCAGCTGCAATAATCAAAGAGGCCAAGGCTGAGCCTGTTCTGCACAGCGTGGGGATGGGCTGCAGGCATCTATAGGCTACTGGAATGGGCTGCCCAGGGAGGGGGTGGAGTCGCCGTCCCTGGAGCTGTTTAAGGCAGGATTGGACGTGGCACTTGGTGCCATGGTCTAGCCTTGAGCTCTGTGGTAACAGGTTGGACTTGATGATCTGTGAGGTCTCTTCCAACCCTGATGATACTGTGAGACTGTGATAAAAAGCTTGGCTGGAGCTGAGAAGGATGCTCACAACTCCCTTCATGTGGAAGCCTTGGGAGTGCCTGTGGCTGCTGCCAGAGGAGGACTGAACACTTGGGAAAGAGCTACAAGTCTTTGTGCAGGGATTCAGAATCAGAGCATCACAGAATAGTTCAGGTTGGAAGGACCTTGGACATCTGGACCAAGCCCTCTGCAGTCAGCAGGGACATCTGCAGCTAGAGCAGGTTGCTCAGAGCCCCAAACAACATCACCTGGAATGGCTCCAGGGATAGGGAAGCCCTCACCTCTCTGGGCAACCTGGAATAGGCTCTCACCACTCTCAGTGTCAAACATTTCTTCCTTCTCTCCAGTCTAAATCTCCCCCTTTCAGTCCAAACCATCACCCCTTGTCCTGTCACAACAGGCCCTGCTCAAAAGCCTGTCCCCAGCTTTCTGATCAGCCTCTTGAAGCACTGCAAGGCCACCTGAAGGTCTCCCTGGAACCTTCTCTTCTCCAGGCTGAACACCCCCAACTCTCCCAGCCTGACCTCACATCAGAGCCCTTCCAGCCCTGCCAGCATTGCTGTGGCTCCCTTTGGCCCTGGTCCAACAGGTCCCTGTCTGTGCTGTGCTGGGGACTCCAGAGCTGGCCCCAGCACTGCAAGGATGGTCTCAGCAGAGCCAAGAGCCAGGAGCACAGTGATGCATGGCAGTAGCTGTGCTCCCAGGTGTCTCCCAGTCCCCATCCTGCCCCCTGCTCACCCTGCAGTGGCACAGGGAGCTGATGGTGGCACCACAGTGTTCACTCTGGGCATTGAGAGAGGTCAGGGCATCGACCTGTGCTGCTTTCACATTCCCAAACAGAAATGCTCCTCTCCCAGCCCGCCGGGCGCTGTGCCTGCCGATCCTCTCCCAGCTCTGCAACATCGCCCATCTGCCAGGGTGGCACCGAGCCCGCGAGGGTGTGCCACGGTCGAGGTGCCAGCCAAACGAGCATGGAGGGGGAGCAGCCTGCTCCACGAGAGCCAGCAGATCCTCCTGTTTGCAAACAGTGCCAACTCTGGACAACTGGCTCGCCGGCAGAGCGGGCATCTGGAGCGGCTGGCGGCCACGGCACCCTTGGCACGCGCCGCGGAGCTGCCGCGCCGCCTCCGCGCCCACGGTCCCGCACGTGGGCGGCGAGCTGGGGAGGCAGAAATATGTTGTTGAGCTTTTCAGACCAAGGGCAAACGATAACTCAGTGGAGCAGAGCTTCTCGGGCAGCCTGTGCCAAGGGCTGGCTGGTCTGACGTCCCTGCTGCTTTCCCTGCCTCCCTTCCAGCTGCCCAGCTGCCAGTTCGCTGGCGCCTGGCGAAGGGCAAAGGCAGTCCCTGTGGGCACAGGAGGTGCATTTACTTCTCCTGACACAGGCTGTGCAACAAAACGTGGCCCCCCACCACGGAGCAGTGTGTGGAAAGCTCTACCTTTAAAATGGAAGCCTTGATGGGGAAGCTGCTTGGGGCTCCTCTGCTCCGCCCTGGTCAGACCCCACCTGGAGTACCGCAGCCAGTTCTGGAGCCCCTGGGACAAGAGGGATGTGGAGGTGCTGGAGAGTGTCCAGAGCAGGGCCAGGAGGATGCTCAGAGGGCTGCAGCAGCTCTGCTGTGAGGACAGACTGAAAGAGTTGGGGCTGTGCAGGCTGGAGAAGAGAAGGCTCCCAGGTGACCTTCTTGTGGCCTTCCAGCATCTGAAGGGGCTACAAAAAAGCTGGGGAGGGACTTTTGAGGCTCTCATGGGAGTAACAGGACTGGGGGGAATGGAGCAAAGCTGGAGGTGGGGAGAGTCAGAGTGGAGGTGAGGAGGAAGTTGTTGAGCATGAGAGTGGTGAGAGGCTGGAATGGGTTGCCCAGGGAGGTGGTTGAGGCCCCATGGCTGGAGGTGTTTGAGGCCAGGCTGGCTGAGGCTGTGTGCAGCCTGCTCTAGGGTAGGATGTCCCTGCCCATGGCAGAGGGGTTGGAACTGGCTGCTCCTTGTGGTCCCTTCCAACCCTGACTGATTCTACGATTCCCCTGAGGCTTGGGCAGCTTTGGGATCAGAAGGGGTGCCAGGGGTGGCTGTCCACAGAATCAGAGATTGCACTGCCTTGGAAGGGACTTCTAGAGGTCATCTAGTTCAACACTCTGTGCAGTCAGAAGGGACATCCACAGCCAGATCAGCTTTCTCAGAGCCTCATCAAGCCTGACCTGGAGCACCTCTAAGGATGAGGCATCTGCCACCTCCCTGGGTGACCTGTTCCAGTGTTCCACCACCTTCATAGTACAGAACCTCTTCCTAATGTCCAACCTAAACCTACTCTGCTCTAGTTTCAAACCACTACCTGAAAGGAGGTTGTAGCCAGGTGGAGGTTGGTCTCTTCTGCCAGGCAACCAGCAACAGAACAAGGGGACACAGCCTCAAGCTGTGCCAGGGCAGGTCTAGGCTGGATGTTAGGAGGAAGTTGTTGGCAGAGAGAGTGATTGGCATTGGAATGGGCTGCCCAGGGAGGTGGTGGAGTGGCTGTCATGGGAGGCATTCAGGAGAAGATTGGATGGGGCACTGGTGCCATGGTCTGTTGTCTGGCTAGGGTGGGTGCTAGGTTGGACTGGATGATCCTGAAGGTCTCTCCCAACCTGGTTGATGCTATGATTCTATGATTCATTGCCCCATTGCTAGACACCTTTATGAGAAGTCTCTCTCCAGGGACTCCAATACCCTTCAAGTATTTGAAGTCATTTCTAAGGTCCCTCCAGAGCCTTCTCTTCCCTAAGCTGAACAACCCCAGCTGCCTCAGCCCTCCTTAGCTTTCCTTTGTGAATAGCTGATGCTGTTCTTGGGGGAGGCTGGAGCTTCTCAGTGCACAGATACCCTCTGCCAGACCTTTTAAGTTGCAGGTAATTGGAAGGGACCACCCCACTGACTGTTAGTTCATGACCTGGTGCTCTTCACTGCTAACTGGAGACGGTAGGAGTCAGAGCGAGGATTTGTTTGATATGAGGTATCTGTCCCCCATCATTTGCACTCATCATAGCTCCTCAGGAAGAGGTAATGCTATGCAGACATAACGAGGTTCAGATCAGAGCTGGACTTAGGGAAATACTTGTCATCATGAAATCTATTTGATACGGGGGCTGGTTAGCCTGGTCTGGGAGCTGAGAGGCATGAAGGATGAGTAGGGAAGCAACTGTGACTAATGGAAGCTTTTCTCAACTGTATGTAGTCACAGGAGTTAATGAAAGGAGGGGAAAAAAAGAGCTGGCTCTTGAACTCTCCATCAGGAGAAGTGAAGTAGAACGCCAGGCAGAAAAAGGAGCTATCATTCCCACATTCCTTTCCAGCAGTTACTTCTTGTGTCCCAGATCAGCTCAGGACGCTCTCTTTCCTGCATATTTCCTGGAAAGACCCCATGCTGCTGCAACACATCCTCCCCTCACCCTGTTACCACAGAGTCACACAATGTCAGGGGCTGGAAGGGACCTCCAATGCTCATCCAGTCCAGCACCGCTGCCAGAGCAGGAGCACCCAGAGCAGATCACACAGGAATGCATCCAGGCAGGTCTTGAATATCTCCAGAGAGGGAGACTCCACAACCCCCCTGGGCAGCCTGTGCCAGTGCTCTGTCACCCTCACAGGGAAAAAAATCCTCATGCTTAAATGCAACTTCCTATGCCTCAGCTTCCACCCATTGCCTCTTGTGCTGGCACTGGGCATCACCCAGCAGAGCCTGGCTGCAGCCTCCTGGCACTCACCCTGCACATCTTTCTAACCATCGATGAGGTGATGGAGTCACCGTCCCCCAAAAGATTGGATGAGGCACTTAGTGCCATGGTCTGGTTGACTGGACAGGGCTGGGTGCTAGGTTGGCCTGGATGAGCTTGGAGGTCTCTTCCAACCTGGTTGATTCTATGGTTCTATGATTCTAGGTCACCTCTCAGTCTCCTCTTCTCCAAGCAGCACAGCCCCAGCTCCCTCAGGCTCTCCTTGTAAGAGAGATGTTCCATTCCCTTCATCACCTTTGTGCCTCAGCACTGGACTCTCTCCCTTGCAGAGGCAGCAAGAGTAAGGGAGGGTTAGCTGGACTCCTGTCTTGCTGGATGCTCACCCAGGTGAGCTGCTGCACCACCCTGAGCTGGGCTCTCACACCTCTCCCCACAGCATCTGGCTGCCACTCATGCCACAAGCAGCTCAGCCACCCACTCCAGTCATTTATTGCATGCGGGAGCCTAAGTCTGAGCAGCTTAACCTCATTGCACCGGGACAGGCTCCGGTGTGAGAGCAAACAGGGCAAATCAGCAGCCCCAGCACACCACACCTCTGATGTGGAAAGCTGGAGCTGGATTCATTATCTCTGGCTCTTTGTGAGAGATGACTGCAGGTTGTACAGCGGATTTGGAGGTCTTGCAGGTGCTCTCCAGTTTGGGCAGCAAGTTTGAGCAGCTACTTTCTCTACATCCATGCATTAACCAGTGTTTAACAGAGGCTCTGTCCTCAGTGGGTCACTTGGCACAGGAACTGAGCACACAGCTCCTAGCCTGGGGGAATCTCCACTGCTTCCCCTGTTCTGTAGCCCCAGCCCATGTGCTGGGGTCCTACTGCTCACTTGTTAGCTTCTGTTTCAGACCCTGAAGTGGAAAATGCCTCACATGATTAATGTGAAATATGTCCTCCAAAGCCTGAATTTAAGCATCTCAGCTGGAGCCTTGTAGCAGCCCCCTGTGCCAGCAGGAGCCTGGGGAGTTCAAGCTTTCCCAGGCTGGAGGCAAATCATGGTTTGTTTTGGTCTGGAGGGAGATGAGAGCTCAACCCACTCAGCACCCAAAGTGGGCTGTGCACCCCACAAGTCCCAAACCCCAGAACTGCTGCCAGCTGGGAAACCACAGCACAAGCAGAGCTCTTGGCACATCCAAACCCTCCAGTCTGTGGGAGGATGAGGATAAAAGGAGCTTTCTTGAATTTGGCTCTTTCAGTCCAGTTACATAAAGCTTTTACCCAGCTTCAGGAGAGCTGGTCCATATCCTGCTGCCTTCCGCTTGCGCCTAGCCTGACAGACAGGAGTGGAGCTGCCTGCTTCCATCAGAGAGCAAACAGTCTGGGGACAGCAGGTGCTTAAAATATCTGCAGCAAGGCACAAAAAATCAATTACAGCAAGGAAGGGCTGCTGGAGGAGGCCAGGAGCTAGGAGGGCTTTGATGGGGGGGAGGATGCTGGGGTAGGGCAGAAGGGAATAGGCTGAGGGGCAGGTGTTGGGGAAGAGGTGTGGGGTGATGCTGTGCCCTGAGGTTGCTGGATCTGCTCAAGGGATTCATTTCTCTGCTCCTCTGTGTAAGCTGAGCCCCTGAGTTCTCCCTGTCCCTTTTATCTCCCCTCAATCCCTGTTTCAGGCCTGTAAGGCAGAATGTTTATTACCCGGGGTCGCTGGGGTGGGAGTAGGGAGACCTAGGAGGGCTTTCCACCTGTGTTAATTAAGCTGGCTTTTAACAGGAAAGCTCCTTGGGTGAAATCGAGCCCTGATAATAGTTAATAGCAAAACTTCATTGACTACAGAGGAGCCAGGATAGTCCCTAATTAGTCTTTGATAAGCCTGTTATGCTTTTCCCTGGCACTCTGGACCCAAGGGCTCTGAGTGCAGAGCAGGGCTGCCTCTGATCCTCAGCACAAGGAGACTTGTTCTCCTCTGCCAGTGCTGCACAGCCTGCTGCCCTCACCCCATGCCACAGCAAGCCCTCAAGAGCCTAGGTCTTGACTGCCCTCCCCAAGCTGCCACATGTGCCTGGGAAATCCCTGCAGGGATGCTGGGGAGCAGCTGTGTGTCGCTGACCCTGCAGTGAAGGTGTATCCAAGCTGGGGGAGACTTCTATCACAACTAACTGCTCAAACCCAGCCCTGCTGCTTCTACCTTCTTTGCCAGTGTGGTTTTTAACCTGCCCCCTTGTTTGAAGTTTCAGCTTTAAAATCAGGATCACCACTGGCAGAAAGCAAACAGCAGCAGGAGCCATGGGAAAGGAAAGTGATGGGTGAGGTGAAGGCAGGCAGGGCTCCAGCGGGGCTCTGGTTTTACACCACTTTCCTCTGCTTCTCCTTTGATAGTGCTGGTGGAGGAGTCAGGCTGGGGTTTTGCTGCTGAGGAGGGGTTAATGCTGATCATAGAATTGCTTCTGTTGGAAAAGAGCTCTAAAATCATTGAGTCCAATTATCAACCCAACATCACCATGGCCATTAAAACACATCCCCAGTTGCCTCATCCATGCGTTTCTTGAAGGCTTGCAGGGATGGTGACTCCACCACCTCTCTGGGCAGCCTGTCCCAACTCCTTGCAGTAAAGAAACTGCATTTTCCTGCACTCTTGCAGGAAAGACTTTTTCTCTTCCCTTCTCACTTCTCTATCAGTAAGCCAACTTGGAAAGAGAGGCAGTGACTGTCACAGCTGGTTTCTTTAGGGCTTCTCAGTGACCATAATAGCTGTTAGACACAGCCCTGCACTTTCCTGGGGGCTTTCCTGCATGGAGGGGGACTTAGTGCCCATCACAGCACCACCTCCATCAGGGCATGCCCTCCCTGTCACTTTGTGAGCCCAGGAATGATGCTCAGAGCTCACCAGTCAGCTCCATTTGTATAGGGAGCAACCCCTGCACAGTCCTTGAGCGTTGATTGATGAATTCACTCCAGCAAATATTTGTCTCACTTCCTCAACTGCAAGTCCTGGCCAAAAGAGCTTTATGTTGGTCTGCAACATCCTGCCAAAGGCTGAGCCTGGCCAACTTGAGCAGCTTACTCCCCAGAGTGCTACCTCCAGCTGCAGAGGAGGCAAGTGCTGGAGAGAGCAGTGGGACAGCATCATCTTCCTCTTCCTCGCTGACCAGGTGCTACGTTGGACTCTTTGCTGAGTGTCCTGAAGCTCTTTTGCTGCTGATTTCAGACTGATCTCAATGCTGGAGAACTCTCAGGCTGGTCTGAGTTGCTGCTGTGGGTAAGAGCAGCATGAAAGATCTGCTAGAGCTGTGTGATGGGACAAGACCTGCTCAGGCAGCAGTGCTGGGAGGATGAAGGTTGCACAAGGGACATCCCTCACAAGCCACTGAAGTATCTTCTGTCCTCAGGACCTCTTCACACTGGAAGAATAAGGGTAGTCCAATCCTCCACTATCACCAGGTGCCTCTGAAACACCTGAAGATGTGTTCTTCCTTGTCAGACCTATGGCAAACTGAGTGGGAAGCTGTGACCAGGACATCCCTGATCCACCCACTCTGCAACCCAGGGAGTTGGATACCTTCTTGCTGCACTCTGCTCAGTTCCCAGACTTTCCTTCCAGGTCCCTTTTAGACATTTCCATCCATCCATGCTCCTGACAGCCTCATTCTGGAATGGGTTGCCCAGGGAGACGATTGAGGCCCTGTGCCTGGAGGTGTTTCAGGCCAGGCTGGCTGAGGCTGTGTGCAGCCTGCTCTAGGGTAGGGTGTCCCTGCCCATGTCAGGGGGGTTGGAACTGGCTGATCCTTGTGGTCCCTTCCAACCCTGACTAATTCTATGATTCATCCAATACACTATAGTTGGAGTAGAAGACATTTCCCCCAGGCATGGATCTGTAGGTCCCTGATGTCTCTCAGCCATTGAAGGCAGCTGCTTTGGCATCTGGCTCTTGGGGCCACCAGTGGCTCCAAGCTGCAATAAGCTGTGATGTTTGGACTCTAGGTGTAGATAAAGCAGATCACAGCAACTGTGATGGATTTTGTTGGCCTGAATTGCAGGGGAGCCTCTTATCCTGTCCTCCCTCCCCGTGCTGGTAGGGTGAGGGAGCAAGCAAAGGGCTTGGTCACTTTGAGAGAGGCCATAATGAAGTGAGAAAAGTTTCCTTTCCAGTGTCTGTTTGAAATGTTAGGGCTTGATTACAGCTTCTCCACGGTGCAGGCAGGGACATCAGAGGCATCTTTAAAAGAGGGAAAAGAGATGTTACCTGCTGTTATGCTTAAGAGGAAAACTGATGGATCCCAAAGACTCCTAATGCTCACTCTGGCCACTTGAAAGCCTTTGAGAAGGCAATGTCATTAGCTGCACAGCAGGACAAGCATTATCTCTGCCTTCCAGTTTCCCCAGTCAAGTCATCCAAACCCACAGAAGCACCAGGAGATGACCCCAGACTGGCATTTCTGTGGCTGGCCCCCTCTGCAGCAGGAGATGGTGGGCACAGCTGGGGGAGACGTGGGCTTTCCCTGTCCTGCTCTGCTTGCCAGCCCAGAGCACGAAGGATACCAACACTCTGCAGTCACAAGGAGAAAGATTTCTGCTTCTTCCCCAAGGTCCAAAGCATTTCAGTTGGTTTGTTGGGTTGGTTTTATATCCAACTGCAAATCACAATCGTGTGATTGAGGTGAGGTGGGCACAAGCCAACCTCAAGACCAAGGGCAGTGTCCTGCGTCTGGGTTGGGGCAATCCGAAGCACAAATCCAGGCTGGGCAGTGAGTGGCTGGAGAGCAGCCCTGAGGAGAGGGACTCAGGGGTGCTGCTGGAGGAGAAGTTCAACACTCTCACAGTGTGCACTTGCAGCCCAGAAAGCCAAGCAGAGCCTGGGCTGCAGCAGCAGAAGTGTGGCCAGCAGGGCCAGGGAGGTGATTCTCCCCCTCTGCTGTGCTCTGCTGAGACCTCACCTGGAGTACTGCATACAGCTCTGGAGCCCCTGGGACAAGAGGGCTGTGGAGATGCTGGAGAGTGTCCAGAGCAGGGCCAGGAGGATGCTGAGAGGGCTGCAGCAGCTCTGCTGTGAGCACAGACTGAAAGAGTTGGGGCTGTGCAGGCTGGAGCAGAGGAGGCTCCCAGGTGACCTCCTCGTGGCCTTCCAGCATCTGAAGGGGGCTACAAAAAAGCTGGGGAGGGACTTTTTTCAGGCTCTCAGGGAGTGCCAGGACTAAGGGGAATGGAGCAAAGCTGGAGGTGGGGAGAGTCAGAGTGGACGTTCAGGAGGAAGTTGTTGAGCATGAGAGTGGTGAGAGGCTGGAATGGGTTGCCCAGGGAGGTGGTTGAGGCCCCATGGCTGGAGGTGTTTAAGGCCAGGCTGGCTGAGGCTGTGTGCAGCCTGCTCTAGGGTAGGATGTCCCTGGGCATGGCAGGGGGGTTGGAACTGGCTGCTCCTTGTGGTCCCTTCCAACCCTGCCTGATTCTGTGATTCTATGATTGCTTTTCATCAGTGCCTGCACAGACTGCATTGGAGGCTCACAGCATCTAACCCAATCTGCTGCCTGGGAGCAGGTCCCCTGCTATTTGGGGATCTGCTCTGCAGGAACCCAGTAAATATTTAAAGCCACCAGAGTGAGGTTTCCAAAGGCCTTCAGAGAGATTGATTTCCCCAGCCCCCTGTGACTGCCATTGGAGATGCTGTGCCAGCTTCCCTTCAGCCAGCACTTCCCAGGGAGTCTAAATGTGGATCTCAGATGTACTTGGCCAAGCAGGGACTCACTGTTCCCCCCTGAGCTGCTGTGCTGAGATCCTTCCCCTCTGTGACAGGACCTGGAGGACACAGGCTGCTAGCAAGGCCATGCTGCTCTGCTCAGACCTAGCCATGCTGTCATCTGCTCTGCCACTCAGGATGTCTGCTCCTCTTGGTTTCCTCTTGGCTCCTTCATCTCCTTATTTTTGGTAGTGAATGTAAAATCTGGCGGCTCCAGCTGAGCTCCCAAGTGCCTGGATCTGGGGCAGGATGGGGCTCCAGCTCTGCTTGACAGGCTCAGGCTGGGAGGAGGCACTTGGCAGTCAGGATCACGCAGCATAGTGGCACAGCTCCCTTCCTTGAGAGCCTCCACTTTCAGGCACAGCACCAAGCTGTGCACACCACAACCAGCACAACGCTGAGGCTCAGCCTGCTCCCAGCCAGTGGGCACCTGGCCCTGGAGCAAAGCCTGGCATGGTGTTACGTGGCCATGGTCCTTCCCTAAGGACAGCAGTGGCCATGCAGCCCTCGTGGCTGCACCCCTGTGACACCTTGTCCCTTCACAAGCACTGGGGTGATGTGGTGAGGGGTCTGGGGGTCTTGCTGCTGCATTTTTGGAGCCTCTTGCAGGAGTCCATCTTGAACCCTGCCAGGATCTTGTGGTCTTGCTGCTGAAGATCACTCTCCTTTTGACTTGGGCTGTTCCCAGGCTTGGTGTGATGTACATCCTGAAGGTGGTCACTTGGCCTGTTCAGCTCCCCCAGTCACCTCCCCAGCAGCTACATAGCAAAGAAATGTTCTCCCTGATAAGAACTAGTAACTGGGCAGATGATGCAGCCATGATCATTTGAGGAACCCATGGGGTTTTCCTTACCTGGTACCTGCATTGCTTTTAGTGTCTCACTCCTGCTCTGCTTTGTCACATCTCTGCATGTCCCTGCCCAGACAATTCATGCTGTGAATAATGATGGTGTTTTTTTTTCCAGGGAGGAGGGACCAGATGCCAAGGAGCTTATCAGGCTTCCTAAGCTCATACAGCAAGTGAAGACCAGAAGGAGAGACACCTTGGAGCCTTTGGGTGGCATCACTGCCCACCCATCCTCCTCTCACCTTTCCTGGAACCCACCTGGAGGTAAGCAGCAGCCTTCAATAATCATAGAGTCATGGAATTGTTTTGGTTGGAAAAGACCTCCAAGACAACATTGATTCCAACTCTCAACCTAAGATAGAATCTCAGACTGGTTTGGGTGGGAAGAGACCTTTCAAAGTCATCCAGTCCAACCCCCTGCAATCAGCAGGGACATCTGCAACTGGAGCAGGTTGCTCAGAGCCAAGTCAAACTTGACACAGAATCATAGAATCATAGAATCAAGCAGGTTGGAAGAGACCTCCAAGCTCATCCAGCCCAACCTAGCACCCAGCCCTGGCCAACCAACCAGAGCATGGCACTAAGTGCCCCAGCCAGGCTTGGCTTCAACCCCTCCAGCCACGGCCACTCCACCATCTCCCTGGGCAGCCCATTCCNGTTCCAGGAATGGGGCATTTCCCACTTCTCTGGGCAACCCAGGCTAGGGTCTCACTACCCTCAGAATGAAATATTTGTTGCTTTTATCAAGCTTAAATCTCCCTCTTTTACTTTAAACCCTTCACCACAGCCCTGCACCTCTCTGGATGCCAGGGCAGGCAGGCACTGTTCTCTCGGTGCTGGTGGCAGGGCACTGGGGGAAGAGAGAAGAGGCCGGTTGGCAGGGGAGGGAGGGGCTGGTGCCAGGCTGCCAGCAGCTCCCTGCTCCCCACTGGGTCACGGCCCCTGCAGCCGCTGATGTTCCAGGCTGGGGAAGGCTTCCCTAGCTCAGCCCAGAGAGGCTGCAGCAGGCTCCGGCTGCGCTTGCCCGAGGCCAGGAGTGTGCTCATCAGCGATCTCACGCCACGAGAGGCAAAGTCTCTCGGATAAGGGCAGAGAGGAGCCCTGTCCCCAAACCCTGTCAGGGAACATCGAGACAGCGCTGGCTGCGGAGGAGACTCGAGCAGGAGCAACGGAAGGAACAGAATGATGTCAGTGTGAATTTGGGCTGAAATGATGTGAGTGAAATCCCCAAAGATGCGGTGCCAAGAAAAATAAACCCCAGCGGGACGGCAGGAAGCCAAATTGCAACAAATAGCACAGGGGAGGGGTGAGGAGGTGGGGGGCAAGAAGAAGGAAAGGATTAATAACGTGGATCAGGCAGAGGAAAGCATGAGTGGTGGGCAGAGATGGGGCAGATCCCAACAGCAGGCAGGCACCAGGAGAAAACCCAGAGGAGACGATGAGCTACGAGAGGCAGAGCTGGGGCAGAGCAGCCAGGAGTGACTTGTAAATCAAACAGTGAAGTCAAGGGCAGGAATAAAGTCCTCTGAAGAGCAGAAGGTAAACTGCAAAGCTGAGTGATGTCATGCTGAGCCCAAATGGCCAGGGCTTCTGCAAATCACAGAAGGTCAGGGGCTGGAAGGGACCTCCAAAGCTCATCCAGTCCAATGCCCCTGCCAGAGCAGGAGCACCCAGAGCAAATCACACAGGAATGCATCCAGGCAGGTTTTGACTATCTCCAGAGGGAGACTCCACAACCCCCCTGGGCAGCCTGTTCCAGGGTTCTGGCACCTTCAGAGGGAAAAAATTCCTCCTCATGTTTCCATGGAGCTTCCTATGCCTCAGCTCCCACCCATTGCCCCTTGTCCTGCTGTTGGGCATCACCCAGCAGAGCCTGGCTCCAGCCTCCTGGCACTCACCCTGCACATCTTTATCAACATTCATGAGGTCACCCCTTAAGTTCCTTCTCTCCAAGCTCCAAGCTCCAGCTCCCTGAAGCTCTCCTTGCAAGGAAGATGTTCCACAGCTTTCATCGGTTTTGTGACTCTGTGCTGGACCCTGAGGTCCTTCTTGAACTGGGAGGGGCAGAACTGGACACTATACTCCAAATGCAGCCTCACCAGGGCAGAGTAGAGGTGGATCCAGGCTCACTGACAAAGGAAGCAGAGCTGGGACAAGTGCTGGAGACAGGGCCCTGGCTCTGTGGCTCCAAGAATAGGGCTTGTGAGGTACCTTTGCCACCAGGCTGCCAAACACCAAACTCACCCTCACTGCAGCCACCCAAGGGAGCTCTGCTGCCTGATTCTGCTGATGGGGAAACCAAGACATAGGGAGGACTGGCAGCAGACCTTCCATGTGCTCTCCTCGATGTTCTCCCAACCTTGCTGCCATCCTAGGGCCAATGGGAGCAGGAGCACCCAGACGGAGTCCCAGCATCACTGCCCCATCCCTGCCACCCTGACTGTCTGCTTCCTCTTGCCTCTTAGTACAGCTGAAGAGCAAATTTCAGAGCAAACCTTGATGTCTGCATTTGCCCTGTTCAAAAGCAGCAGTAAGCCCTTGGGCCAAGGTTAGGCAGTGCTGGGGTGGTGGGGAGGGCATTGTGGATGTTGGAGCCCCTTCTTGCAGTGCTTGTGCTGCCCAGTAGCCCTCTGCAGCTGAATTCATGCTGCATGCCCTACAGTAAATGCAGCTGTGGAGACAATAGCAACCCAGATATGTTTAGAACACCAGTAAGGTTAAATATCAGTGCTGGGGAAGAGAGATCTCTGCCACTGGACTTCTCCATCAGTGCCACCCACTGCCTGCTCCCTGCTTTGTGGCTGGGCAGGGAAGAATCATAGAGTCATAGAGTGGTTTGGGTTGGAAGTGACCTTTAAAGGTCATCTGGTCCACACCCCTGCAGTCAGCAGGGACATCTGCAACTAGAGCAGGTTGCTCACAGCCCCAGACAACCTCAACTAGGGTGGTTCCAGGGATGGGGCATCTACAGCCCCTCTGGGCAACCTGGGACAGGGTCTCACCACCCTCAGTGTCAAACACGTCTTCCTCCTCTCCATTTTGAATCTCCTTGTTCTAGTCCAGAACACCACCCCTTGTCCTGTCACAACAGGCTCTGCTCAAAACTCTGTCCCCAGCTTTCTGATCAGCCCTTGGAGCACTGCAAGGCCACCAGAAGGTCTCCCTGGAGCCTTCTCTTCTCCAGGCTGAACACCCGCAACTCTCCCAGCCTGACCTCACAGCAGAGCCCTGCCAGCCCTGCCAGCATTGCTGTGACCTCTGGCCCTGCTCCAGCAGGTCCCTGTCTGTGCTGTGCTGAGGACTCCAGAGCTGGCCCCAGCACTGCAGGGGGGCTCTGAGCAGAGCAGAGGGGCAGAATCCCCTCCCTGCCCCTGCTGCCCACACTGCTGGGCTGAGCCCAGGACAGGCTGGCTCTGGGCTGGCAGTGCTCGGTGCTGACTCATGCTCAGCTTTGCACCCCCCAGCACCCCCAAGTGCCTCTCCACAGTGCTGCTCTCCAGCCCTTCATCCCCAGCCTGGACTGATTCTGGGGATTGCCCTGACCCAGGTGCTGGATCTTGCACTTGGCCTTTTTGAACCTCATGAGGTTTACCTTGCCCCACTTCTCCAGTTTATCCATGTCCCTCTGGACTGATGCTGTCCCTCAGATGTGCCAGCTGCAGTACTCAACTTGGTGTCACCTGCAAACCTGGTGGGGGGGTACTCCACCCCACCATGTGCAGGCAGGGAGAGCTGTGCAGGCAGCATTGAGGCAGGGCTCACACAGGTGGGGCCAGGCTGTTTGTGTGCAACTGGGCTAGCCAAAAAGGATGTGGCTTCATTTTCCAACACCTTCCAGCCTCTTGGTTTTGCATTAAGCTGGGTTAGTTTTGCTCTATCTGCCTTTAATGAGATGGGAAGAAGCCCTCACCTCAGCAATGGAGGAGGATTTAGGCTTTAATGTTGCCTTGGCTTGAAGCAGCAAATGTACCACTTTTCCTTTTAATTTCCTCAGGAATCTTTGCTCTGGAAGGCTGAGTGGCAGCCTGAGAGCTGAGAAGTCACCTGGGAGAGATCTGAACCAACATGGACAAAGCCCAAGGGAATCCCCTTCTGTCTCTTTTCCTCCTGAGGTCTCACCAGCTCGATCCTGAAGGCTCAGGGTCAAGAACACCCCAAAAACCATCCTGGTCCCATCCCATCCACTACCTCTTGAGCTCCTTACGGTAGGGTCAGGCTCAAAATAGTGCTCCCAAAGCAGGATTCCCACTGCAGCAGGATTCATCCCCCCTCTGTCATCACTCCTTCCCAGGATTATTTATAGCTGACATACATTGTCCCCAGCAGGAGAGTGGCAGGAGGAGAACATCTCGGTGTGGGGGACATTGTCCTCTGTGGGGAGCTGTAGTCGTGTGACTAGGGGCTGGAACATCTCTGGATCAGCTCTTGAGCCCACCTGGGATTGATGCCTTGAAAGAAAGGCCTCTCATCTCGCCAGGCTTCCCAGTGCCCCAAATCCCAGCTTAAAGGCGGGTGTGGGGGCTGACAGCTCCCAGCCCTGCACAAGCAAGCCAAAGGATCCCTGTGGAGCTAGCAGCGCTGGGTTGGCCCCACCGTGTGCCTGCTATCCGGGGGCTGCTGCTGGGGTTTGGAGGCAGTGCTGCTTCTCAGTGCCGGCAGCTTCAGCCCCGGGGGTCCCTCGGTGCTGCTCCTCGGGGCACCACAGGAGATGGAGCTGCTGCAGCAGCCAGGGAGGGCTCCGGTGGGGCAGCATTTCCCAGTTAGCGATGACTTCCCTTTAACTCCTGTGCGCTGAAGCTCTTAGAGGAGGCTGCCTGCTGCAAATTAAAAACACTCAACAGGAGGAAAGGAATAAATATTTAAGCAGTAAGGAGCCCATTTAGCCTCTCACAAACATCTATATCCCGGAGCAGTTTCTCGGCGAGCAATTCGCGTTTCATTAGGAGGCGAGTGGACATGTGCTAGCAAAATCCATCCTTTGTTTATACCTCCAGTGACCCAGGCGCCGAGCAGCCCTTCCCATCTCTTTTTACAGCAGCCTCCCAGCAAATCAGCCTGCTGCATGGCCCATTAAAGCCTTTAATCAGCCACCTCGGTGGCTCGCAGCCCGACGAAACGCAAACAAACCCTGCCGAGGCGTTGCGAGGACCCAGCGCCAGGCTTTCGGAAGCGACTCCTGCCTATCGGTGGCGTCTGGTGCGATGGAGGTCCCAGCAGCGCCTCCGTGCCCCCTGGGTGCTGCCTCCTGGCTGTATGTGCGGGTGAATCATAGAATCGTCTCAGTTGGAAAACACCTCTAAGCCCCAAGAGCTTGCCAAGCAAGGCGAGAGGACACATCCTCTGTGCTAGGACCAGGTATGGAAGGGTGGGCAGGCTTCTCCCCTGGGAGCAAACCCCATGGCGTGGGGCTTGGGCATGTCCCACTGATGCCAACCGGCAGGGATGGAGGTGGGGCAGGAGCAGGCTGCATCTCACAGGGGTTTAGACCTGCCCTTCTGACGGTTCCCAGCTCTCAAGAGGAGAGAGACAGAGAGGCTGGGGCTGGCAGAAACAGTGCCCAGCCCAAATCCTGTCACCGTGGAGGGAGAAGGAACAACTCAGCCACTCTAGGGGGAAAACAGGAGCTTAAGCTTGTTGGACTTCTGCAGTGACAGTGGGAGAGGTAGAAGGAGCAGTGTGGCTGGTGCTCAACCCAAGTGTGACTGGGCTTGTCTCCAGCCCACCACCACCTCCACCCCAGGAGGTAAGCAAGTAAAAGCCAGCTCAGGCCCATGCTTTATGCCCTGATGCTCCTCTCTGCCCAAATGACACGCTAAATGGCACACAGTGCAATGCCAGGAGTGTTAACAAGGCCAACTGCCAGGTTCTGCACTTTGGCCACAACAACCCCAAGCAGTGCTGCAGGCTGGGGACAGAGTGGCTGAGAGCAGCCAGGCAGAGAGGGCCCTGGGGGTGCTGGTCGAAAGCAAACTGAAGATGAGGCAGCAGTGTGCTCAGGTGGCCAAGAGAGCCAGTGGCATCCTGGGCTGGCTCAGGAGCAGTGTGGGCAGCAGGACAAGGGAGGTTCTTCTGTCCCTGGACTCAGCACTGCTCAGGCCACACCTTGAGAGCTGTGTCCAGTTCTGGGCTCCTCCATTGCAGAGAGATGTTGAGGTGCTGGAAGGTGTCCAGAAGAGGGCGACAAAGCTGGTGAGGGGCCTGGAGCACAGCCCTGTGAGGAGAGGCTGAGGGAGCTGGGGGTGTGCAGCCTGCAGCAGAGGAGGCTCAGGGCAGAGCTCATTGCCTGTCTGCAGGGAGGCTGTAGCCAGGTGGGGTTGGTCTCTTCTGCCAGGCAACCAGCAACAGAAGAAGGGGACAGAGTCTCAAGTTGTGCCAGGGAAGGTCTAGGCTGGATGTTAGGAGGAAGTTGTTGTCAGAGAGAGTGATTGGCATTGGAATGGGCTGCCCAGGGAGGTGGTGGAATCGCTGTGCCTGGAGGTGTTTAAAAGGAGCCTGGATGAGGCACTTAGTGCTATGGTTTAGTTAATTAGAAGGTGTTAGGTGATAGGTTGGACTCGATGATCCTAGAGGTCCTTCCCTACCTGGTTAGTTCAGTGCTTCTGTCATGGGATCCTGCCACCCGTGGGCTGCCCACACGCAGCTCCAGCCCCGAGGAGGGCACGGCTGGCTCTCAGCAGCCCTCCACGCTGAAGGATTAACAGCAGCAATCTTGTTGCCAGCCAGCCTCCAGATGATACAACATAATAAGACATATAACAGCCTCTTGGAAAAAAAAAAAGAGAGAAGAAGAAAGAAGAAAGTTAATAGTTCCCACAGCAACCGTAACTCAGCCAGTATTACACACACATATATATATTAAGGCATAAATTTAACGACATATATTTTAATGCAAAATACCAGCAATGCACACGGGGACAAATAACAGTGGTTGAGGGATCCATAACGTTTGGTTCTTTCTGCTTCCCTCTGCTTGAGTCGCAGCAGCAGCTGCAGCAGCACGGTCGCGAAGCCTCTTCCTCCCTTTTGGCACAGGGATGTGAACCAGGACCTGTCTGCGCGCAGAGACACCCCCAGCCGTGCAGCCCCAGGCGCGGCGTGATGTATGGAAACACGGCGCAGAGTGACAGCGCATCTTACGGGGCACCGAGAGACGTGCCTGGATGCAGCCGGGATGCAGAGACGTGCCTGGATGCAGCCGGGATGCCTCCTGTTGCCCATCAGGCTGAGTGCAGGAGGAGATCGCTCTGACAGGTTTGTGAGGCTCTACAGCTCCCTCCTGGAACGGCACCTCGGGGATGTCTTTCTGCATTCAATGGTATGAAATGGCTCAAACCTGTGTTTGTCCCAGCTCATTTTGCCAGCCTTCTTCTGCACCCTGGCAGCAAAGGCTGAGTGGTGCTTTCCCCACCGGTGCCAGGCAGGTTGCTCCTGACAACTTGCTGGGGATAACCTCAGCTGCAGGCAGCAAAAGCAATGCCTGGGCAAGCACCCAGCAGGGTCACCACACCGCTGGGGCCCTTGCAAACGGATGTTCACAGCATCACAGAACTCCTAGATTGGGACAGCCCTTTAAGATCATCAAGTCCAATCATTAGCCTAACACTGACAAGTCCTTGACTAAACCATGCCCCTCAGTGCTACCTCTACACCACTCATATCCCTCCAGGGATGGAGACTCCACCACCTCCCCGGGCAGCCTGTTCTAATGCCTGACAACCCCTTCTGGGAAGAAATTCTTCCTAACATCCAACCTGAACCTCCCCTGGAGCATCTTGAGGCCATATCTTCTTGTTCTGTCACTTGTCACTTGGTTCAACAGACTAACCCCCACCTCTCTACAACCTCCTTTCAAGGTAGTTGACAATAATAATTAATAACAATAATTAACTGATGCATGCCATAGAAGTGCTCAAGAAGCTCTGAGCATCAGGGTCCTCGTGTGGCACAGCTGCACTCAGGGCTTCTGCTGCTGGGGGGATGGGTATGAAGGTCAGGAGGTGCTGTGGAGGTGGGTGTGAAGGGCAGGAGGTATTGTAGGGATGGGAAGGGACCCAAGGAGATCAGCGAGTCCGAGTGTGAAGGGTAGGTGGGTGCTGTGGGGGCAGGTATGAGGGCAGTGGGGGGCTGTGGGGGCAGGTATAAGGGCAGGTGGGTGCTGTGGGGGTGGGTATAAGGACAGGTGGGGGCTGTGGGGGTGGGTGTGAAGGGCAGGTGGGTGCTAATGAGGTGGGAGTAGCTTCACTTGGGACCCTCCCTCTTTAGCTCGGGAGATGCATTTAAGTGGCGTCCCTTGCTGAGGGCTCTGTCGTGTGCCTTGCTAGCCCTGTTTTGTGGGCATGGTTTCCAGACTCCTTTTTGCTCCTCTCCATCACTGTGACCTGGTGGCCCCTGGGCTGCGGCTGGTGCTGTCGCTGGGCTGTATGCTCATCTCCTGCAGGTACCGTGGGTCTGTACCTCGTCGTGGGAGGGGGGAATCAGCTACTCTGGAGGGGTACCCCTGAAGCAGGGTGCTGTCTCCTTTCTCTGCTCATAGCCTTTTATGTCTGAACTCTGCCGGGTGGTTTTCCATCATCTCCGCTCCGCGCCAAGAGCCGAGCTGGGGCTGCAGTTACGGCTGGTGCTGCCTGAGTGTCTGTGGCATAAGCACCTACATTTGCACTTAAATTAGCTTGCTTAATTGCCTCGTCCCCTACCAGCCTACCTTCTGGGGCGGGCTGCTCTGTGCTAGGCTGCATCGCTGTGCTGCCACAAGCCCTCTCCTGAGCTCCAGCTGGGACCTCCCCAGGTGTGAGCCTTGCCTTGCCCGGATTGAAGATAGGTCTGTGTGTCTCTTTCCCTACTGACACAGACATGCGTGCACAGCGTTTGCAAAGCCATCCCAGCTCATCTCTCTATCTAGCCAGAGCTTTAGGGTGCCCTTTCAGCAGGGATTTGGAGAGTTTGCTACAGTTACTTCCTAGGAATGCATTACCTGGAGCTTGGGATGAATAATGCAGAGCCTTGCTCAGCAAGTCGCTTACAACTGCCGAACCTTAAACTGCCCCACTTCAACGGAGCTGATTCTGTGCTTAAAGTTAGGCACAGCTTAAGTGCTTCGGTAAATCAGGGGCTGATAGCCTGCCCTGGCACTCCTCATCAGGGCTGCTGATATAAGGAGCCAGCAGTATCGACCCGCAGCTGCCTTTGCCTTGGCCAGTGCTGCATCCTGCAAGACAGACGTTGATGGTCCTGGCAGCCCAACCAAAACGTCTGTGTGGCTCTGCTGCAGGTGTCCTCGGTGGACAGGCTGGCACATCCCCCTCCCAGCAAATGTGGGGTGAGCCCCAAACTGCCAATGCTCCTGGCTGCATGCAGGTCTGTTTTGCAATCCATCACCTTCTTGGAGGTGGTGTGTCTGTGGAATGGCCTTCTAGGAGCAGCTGAGTTAACCTAAGGCTTTGCTGCTGCCTGGGAAGGGATGGAAAACCTTGAGCACAAATGCTTGAGGTGACACTGCTGTCTGTCCGGGGGCTAGGAGCTGGCTGCTGTCACACACAGGCTCACAGGATGTTAGGGGTTGGAAGGGACCCAAGGAGATCAGCGAGTCCAACCCCCCTGCCAGAGCAGGACAATCCTATCTAACACAGATCACAGAGGAGCACATCCAGGCAGGCCTGGAAAGGCTCCAGAGAAGGAGACCTCACAGCCTCTCTGGGCAGCCTGTGCCAGTTCTCTGTGACCCTTACAGTAAAGAAGTTCCCCCTGGTGTTGAGCTGGAACCTCTCTTGCTGCAATTTACAGGGAGATGCTTCTGTGACATGCACTGCTGCTCCTGGAGGAGCACAGGGCTCTTCAGGAAGGGTTTTGGTGCCAGAGCTGGGCAGGCACTCTGAAGAGCCCTGTGGCAAAGCTTGCAGGAGCTCTGCTCGTTGTTGAACCCCAGGGCAAGGGTGTCCTGGCAGATGAGTCCCCACTGAGCACCACTAGTGCTGGAAACCTGGATGGCTGGGCTCACTCCAGCATGTGTGGAGCCATCCCAACTGCTCTAGTTGGTTGGACAGGATGATCTTGGAGGTCTCTTCCAACCTGGTTGATTCTATGATTCCCAAAGGCTGAGCTGAGTAAATGGGAAGAGCAATAGGTCTTCCTGGGATGCTCCTGGCTCAGTGCCCTGAGTGGAGGCAGGGCTGCAGCTCTGCCCAAGTCAGTGGGAGTGTGATGTGAAATAACTCAGCCTTGTCAAAAATGATTTTTGATTTTATCTATTTCGTTTCCTGTGGGGTGGCAGAGGGATCCCCTGGAGCAGGAGGGACCCATCAGAGCATAAGCACAGAGCAGAGGCAGTGTTTCAGCAGAGATCTAATTAGCAGTTCTAATTAGCCCTGATTTCCTCATCACCTGCAGGTCTCAGCTACTGCTCAGGCTGCATTGCAGAGCTATAACATCAAGGGGTACACATGGGCAGGGGATCCCTCACAGTGAAATCATCCTGGGAGGGCACAGCCCTCGTCACCTCTCTATCTCCATGTCCCAGCTGCACGGGAATGGGTGAGTGCAGGGGAGAGGGCAGCAAGGGCAAGGAGTGTGAATTAAACTCTTCTCTAACCTCTGCTGTGCTCTGGCTGGCAGGGAGCTGCTCCAAGGGGAATAGAGAGTCGTGGTAGAGTAGGAAAATGAGGGCATGGGGTAGAGGGGCAATAAGGCGTAAAATCACAGCTAGGCAAAAGAGGATGGAAAATGCTCCCAAGCTGTGAGTTCTGCTCTGCTTTGTTCTTCCCTGAGCAGCCCTGGGAAGCTATGTTCCCAGGTCACAGCCAGCCTGTCCTTGCTGGCACAGCTTGTTCTGCACAAGAAACAGAACCAAAGGCACATCTTGATTGCAGACCTCTCGGGAAGCGGCTGGGACAAGCTGCATCACGGCTGGGATGCCCTTTGGGCAATGCAGAGCAGGAGAGGGCACAGCCAAGCTTAAAGCACTTAAACTCGTGGTTATGCTGGTGAAGAGGGAGTTGCATGCATGGAGCAAAGTGAAGGGAGAGTCTGTGTCCCTCGGAGAGGCGGGTGAGCTCTGGCCATGGCACTGGGAGCCTGCAGGCAAGAATACTTATCCCCATTGTGCTCCCATCCCTATTTTCTGGAGAGGCCTCTGCTTGCTGTGATTGCTTGGACAAATTCTTGTGAGCAAGCCAGCAGCTCTCCTCTTGTCTCTTGTAATTACTGTCCCAGGGTTCTCCTTGAGAGAGACCATCTGCTACTCCTCCATCACCAGTCATCTTCCCATCTCCCTGGCGTAGCCCTTTCCCTGGAGAACGTGGCTAATTGTGCTGATGGTGCATCTCCCGAGGTCCCGCGCTGCTCGTTAGGCTCAATCACATCAAGGGCTGCTTCTCCATCAGCTGAGGCACCAGCCATGTGCTCAGAGGGCTCCCCTGACTGCCCCCAGCCTCGGACAGGACACCAGCCAGGCTGCTGCTCCTTTGCTGTGTGCAATCGGAGCTGGTGACTCCATAAACTCTTCTCCCTGTCTCTCTAAACCATGCATGGTTGTCAAACAGATCAAGGCTGTGGCTGTAGGGAACCTTTCTGGAAGAGCTTTTTTGGAAGTCAGCTGGGGCTGGGATGTCCCCAAGCAGACAGGGGCTAGGTTAGAATCACAAAACTTTAGAGGATGGAAGGGACCTCCAGAGACTGAGTCCAACCTCCCTGCCAAAGCAGGATCACTCAGGGTAGTTCCCACAGGAATGCATCCAGGTGGGTTTGGAAAGTACCCAGAGAAGGAGACTCCACAACCTCTCTGGGCAGCCTGCTCCAGAGCTCTGTCACCCTCGCTGTAAAGAAGTTTCTTCTTGTGCTTAGGTGAAACCAGTTCCAGTTTGTAGCTGTTGCTCCTTGTCTTATTGCTGCTGACCAGAAAAAGAGCTTGGCCCTAGCCACTGAGCCTCACCTCTCAGGTATCTGTACACATTGATCACTTCTCCTTTCAGTCTTCTCTTCTCCAGAGAAACAGCCCCAGGGCTCTCAGTCTCTCTTCATAGGGGACATGCCACCAAACATCCTTGTGGTGTAGAATCATAGAATGGTAGGGGTTGGAAGGGACCTCTGAAAATCCTCAAGTCCAACTCTCCTGCCAAAGCAGGACCACCTAGAGCAGCTCACACAGGAACACATCCACCTGGGTGCGGTATGGGGACCAGCCTAGCACGGAGAGCACTGGGATGACACTGCACACTGTTTAGGGGTGAAACAGCTGAAACAAGCAGTTTGGGGATTAGAAACAAGATGCATTTCAGAGAGCTTTGGGGCTCCCAGGAGCAGCAGGGCCAGGCTTCGAGTCGCCGCACCGGCAGCGGTGCGGGCGGGAAGCGGCGCAGCGCGCAGCTGCACCACAGTGCCCGCTGCTATTAGTCTCTTGCTTTTAATCAACAGCAAATGAGTCTCTGGAGGCCTGTTCTCACACTGCAGGATGGCAGAAAACTTTCATTGAAGTCAATAGAAGTTACTCGTACCCTTAGGCAGAAGGCTGTGGTCCCGGGAAGTTGCTAGGGAGCCGTGATTGATGCTGTGTGTCGCAGGCTCCACCAAAGCCAGCGCCTGCCTCTTGGTATAATTCAAAACTAAATGTACATTGATGTTTAAAAACCCCTCAGTAAAACCATCACTTTTTATTAGGGGAGGGCATGCAATAAATTTTTACATGGAAGCTTCCAGCAGCTGAAGATGAAAAGCATCTTCGGGGGGAGGGGGGGAAGAAATCACTGCCATGGAGATAAGGCTTTCAGGTGGCTCGTTTGTATTTTGAAGGAATCTCATTAGAGCATTAAATGATCTGGAAAGTGTAAAACATCTCTTTCTCTCCTCTTTTATTTTTTTTGTCAGTGGCTTTAGTGCTGCCCAAGCTCGGAGCCAGCACACGCTGAGCCCGTTGCAGCTGGCGCTGCCCCTCAGCCCCGTTCCCAGCCTGACCTCAGAGCTAGGCATGCTCATTGTTTATTCATGCTGGTAAAGATCCTCCTAAAAGCCCCTATAAAGCCGATTTTCTGTCTGTTAATCAAAGTTATGGCCTACAAAAATGCAGGAGCACCTCCTCCAGAATTCACCCCTCAGCTTTAGCCGCATGTTTCTAGCCCTGTGCCCGCAGATGAGCCGGGTGCCTCCCGAGCCTCCTCTGCCTGGCGTGCTGGGGCTTTGCGCTGGCGTGGAAGTGGTTCTGGGTGACATGACCACCACATGCCGACCCCTGGGCAGGCAGCCTCCAAGCTGGGAAACGCAGCTCCTGGCTTTTGCTCCTGCATTCTCCCCCCCTGCCTAGTCCTGCCGTCCTCGCTTCATTCGCTCTCATCCAAGAGCTCGTTCGGCTTTCCCTTGGTGAAAGCGTCTGCTTGCCCATCTGCGAGGCATGCAGAAGGGCTTCCTGGGCTCTGAGCAGCCCTTCTGCTCCAGCTCCTCCCAAATCCCATGCCAGGGCTTTGGAAGGTGATGGCAGGCTGCAAATGGACAGCTTTTAAAGACAACCAGGCACAGAACATTAGAAATTCCTCAGCTCTTCCGAGGGCAGAAATGAAACCACACTTGAAGTCCCAGAAGGATTTCAAGACAGAACTTCAGCTTTAAAGCTGCTGGAGAGTTGGTGAGGATGGTTTAAGCCTTTACAAGCTACGAGGCTCAGTTTATGAAGGAAGAAATAAAATGGGCAGGACAGCAAGAGGTGAGCAATTTTGCAGACATTTATCCCCTTTGTAGCAGTTTCAAGGACGTGTGACACCACCTGGACCTCAGCAGCTCAGGTTAGCAGCTCTGCAGTGGAACTGGGGTACCTATTTTTAGATTCAAACCATCACCCCTTCTCCTGTCATAACAGGCCCTGCTAAAAAGTCTGCCCCCAGCCTTCTGATCAGCTCCTTTAAGTACTGAAAGGCCACCAGAAGCTCTCCCTGGAGCCTTCTTTTCTCTAGGCTGAATAACCTCAACTCTCAAGTTGTGCCAGGGGAGGTCTAGGCTGGACATTAGGAGGAAGTTCTTGCCAGAGAGAGTGATTGGCTTTGGAATGGGCTGTCCAGGGAGGTGGTGGATTCATCGTCCTTGGAGGTGTTGAAGCAAAGCCTTAGTGCTATGGTCTAGTTGATTGGACAGGGCTGGGTGCTAGGTTGGGCTGGATGATCTTGGAGGTCTCTTCCAACCTCACTGATTCTATGATTCTATAATTCTGTAGCAGAATGATGCACTGAGGGGACACATCTGCAGCAGGGACAGCCCTGGTGCAATGGAATGCTTTGCAACGAGCCCCTAAAGCTCCAGCTCAGCCCAGTCTGCAGTGTGCAGTTACTGCTCCAGAAGCCCAGGGCAAGACCCAGCCTGACTGAGGCAGGGGAAGTGCAGGGAGGGAGCCAGGCTGTAAACATCTGTGACATCTCTGTTATCCTCTGTGTCCTGGTTCCAGCAGGATGTGGTTGATTCCCATGAAGGCTTCCAGTCCATTATTTTATAAGATTGGCTTCCACAAATGAGCAGCTCTTACGAGCACCTGTAGTAACCTGAGTCCTCTGAACACAGCCGAGGTTGGGTGTGGGACGAAGGAAGGTGTACACCTGCTTTGTTTGCATGCACCTGTAATGAGGGGGGTAATGAATAGATGTGAGATGATATTTCCCCAAGTGAATGTTGCTTATTAATGTTGATATTCAGAACTCTGAATATCAAACTTTAGACAGGTAATACCTAGATCAAGAAATAACCTGCAAACAGATATAAACGTTCATTGAACTGGAAGAGAAGGTTCTTGCAGTCAATATATTGCCTGCCCACTAGATGGGCTCAAGGAGCTCCTTTCTGCTTATGGCAGAAGGCAGTGCTGAATTACAAGAGGCTTTAAGTATTTGCTCACAGAACAGTATCTCCTGACTTGTGGGGCTGGCTACAGTTTCAAACAGTACCCAAACACTCTCGGGGAATTCTGTTCCTGTCTTGGCAGCCACTGAGACTTCTGAATACTTCAGTAGGACAAGGGAGGTTATTCTTTCCCTGTACTCAACACTGGTCAGGCCACACCTTGAGTGTGGTGTCCAGTTCTGGGCTCCTCAGTTCAAGAGAGATGTTGAGATACTGGAATGTGTCCAGAGAAGGGCAACAAAGCTGGTGAGGGGCCTGGAACACAGCCCTGTGAGGAGAGGCTGAGGAAGCTGGGGTTGTTTAGTCTGGAGAAGAGAAGACTGAGAGGGGATTTGATAAATGGAGGCTCAGGTGTCATGTCATTGTTGGTCTCTTCTACCAGGCAAGTAGCAACAGAACAAGGGGACACAGTCTCAAGCTGTGCCAGGGGAGGTCTAGGCTGGATGTTAGGAGGAAGTTGTTGGCAGAGAGAGTGATTGGCATTGGAATGGGCTGCCCAGGGAGGTGGTGGAGTGGCCGTGGCTGGAGGGGTTGAAGCCAAGCCTGGCTGGGGCACTTAGTGCCATGCTCTGGTTGGTTGGGCAGGGCTGGGTGCTAGGCTGGGCTGGGTGAGCTTGGAGCTCTCTTCAATCTGGTTGATTCTGTGACTCCTCACAGGCTTCTGGGGAAAGGAAGCAGACTATCCCTGACCTGGTCCTCTGAATGATCTGTGTATTCAGGACCTCCTGTCCTGGCAGGAGACTTTCAGGTGTAGGCAGGATGCCTTGCAATGTGCAGTCTTAGCACCGAGTCAGGCCAGCTATGCATGCTGATTGCATCGAGCTGTTTAGAGCCTGTTGCTGGTAAACTTGAGGCAGGCAGTTTCTGAGCAATTCAGCAGAGCTGGCTGATAGCTTTAGCATAGTGCTGCAGAAGGCAATGGCAGAGTCACTGCCTTAAGCAGAGAGCAACAGGCACAAATACAATGGCAGAGCACAGCAGAGCACACTGCGTTACCTGCTCAACTCTTTTTATCAATATAGCCCGAGACTAATGGGCCTTTGGACACAGAATAGCCAATCAGGATGGCAGTTAGCCAAGCTTGACCATATTAGGTAAAGCCATAGGCTTGCTTTACCCAAATTTGGGAAAAGCATAGGCCTTGCACAAGGCAGGCACAAGCTAAGTGTGTGTACCTTGTTTACTACAGGAGTAAAACAAGCCTGGGCAGATCAGAGTCCTTACTCAGTGGCTCCAGGTTCTTTGTCCTCTTTCCTGTGATTGCTTCTTCCCAAAACAGAAGGAGGGAGAGCAGAAAAACACATCTGGGCAAGCCAGCACCTGGGCTGAAACAGGCTTATACATCAGGCCTACCACGACAACACCCCTCCTGCTTTGATGAAATGAGTCATTCCCAGCACGTTGTCCATGTCCCTGCATGAGAAGGACTCACAGAATTTGTGAAGTGCTCAGTGTTTTTATGAAGTGTTTCTAACCTTCTGGGGATTTTTGGTGAGGAAAAGCTTGGCAGGGCAAAGCTTACCTGACAGAAATCAACAGGCAAATTAAGGAGGATCTACAGCCCCAGAGTATTTCTCCACCCCCCCACCCCCCCCCCTCCACTATGTTGAACCCAGCTCAGGCTTTTAGAATATTTGGGGGTGGTTAGAGTAGAATCATCGAATCAACCAGGTTGGAAGAGACCTCCAAGCTCATCCAGCCCAACCTAGCAGCCAGCTCTAGACAAGCAACCAGACCATGGCACTAAGTGCCCCAGCCAGGCTTGGCTTCAACCCCTCCAGGCACGGCCACTCCACCACCTCCCTGGGCAGCCCATTCCAATGCCAATCACTCTCTCTGCCAACAACTTCCTCCTAACATCCAGCCTAGACCTCCCCTGGCACAGCTTGAGACTGTGTCCCCTTCTTCTGTTGCTGGTTGCCTGGGAAAGGAGCCCAACCCCACCTGGCTACAGCCTCCCTCCAGGTAGTTGTAGAGAGCAATGAGGTCTGCCCTGAGCCTCCTCTGCTGCAGGCTGCACACCCCCAGCTCCCTCTCCTCATAGGCTGGTTGTGCTGCAGTGATGCTCCAGAAGGGAGGGATTTGGGAACAGCCAAGCAGCAAACCCAGCTGTGCCCAGCTTGCCTCCAGTGCATCATTTGGGTCCCTGCCCTGCATTGGTAATAGGGGACGGAGAAATGTCACTGTCTCATTAGCTGCTCAAGTGCTGGGATCATGTACCAAGGGCAAGATCATTTCATAGGTGGCCTGGATCCTATGTTTTCCCCCTGGCTTTTACCCCTAGGCTCTGTGACACTTGGCTGGGCCACCAGCAGCACAGCTTTGGCAGCTTCTGCCCTGTAAGGGTGCTGCTGTGCTGCCCAGTGCAAAGCTCCCTTCAGCAGCACTTGAAAGGGGGGAGAAGGCTGGGAAAAGGAAACTCAGCTCAGGGAGGTGAAAGTCAAAACAGCAAGAAAAGCTTTTAATTGACAAGCAGCTCTGCAGGGAAATGCAAAGGCGAGTCCCTCACTTGGCACTTCTGCAGATGGTGAGAATGTCACACTCTGGGGAGAAAGGAGAGGGGAAAAGCTAGCTGGGGTGAGCAGGAGCTTCCCAGAAGTAGGACACGGACAGGGGGAAGGAGGGAAGGCAGAAAGCGCCGCTGTGTGTTGGCTGCCGGCTCCCAGGGTTGGCACTGTGCTTGGGATCCAACACCACCGTCCCACCAGGCAGCACCCTCAGCCTGGGCTGCAGTGAGGCTCCTCACTCAGCTCAGCCAGAACAGAGAAGCTCCCTTTGCTGGGCTGAGTGTGTGTGACTTCATAGAATCATTGAGGCTGGAAAAGACCTCTAAGCTCATCAAGTCAACCCAACACTACCATGGTGATCAAACTGTGTCCCAAAGCCCACACGTTTCCTCAGCAGCTCCAGGGGTGGTGACTGCACCACCTCCCTGGGCAGCCTCTTCCAATGCCTGATTGCTCTTGCAGGAAATAAACTGTTCCTAATATCCAACCTAAACCTCCCCTGGTGCAATTCTAGGCCCTTTCCTCTCATCCTATCTCTTCTTACTGGGGAGAAGAGACCAACCTCCACCTGGCTCCAACCTCCTTTCAGGGAGTTGTAAAGAGCCAGAAGGTCTCCCCTTAGCTTCCTTTTCTCCAGGCTAAACCCCCCCCAGTTCCTTCAGCTGCTCCTCACAGGCCTGTTCCCCAGACCTTCCACCAGCTTCATTGCCCTTCTCTAGATCTGCTTCAGCCCCTCAATGTCCTTCTTGGAGTGGGGAGCCCAAACCTGAACCAGGTATTCAACATGTGGCCTTACTGGTGCTGAGTAAAGGGGGACAATTCCTTCCCATGGACTTCCCAGGCTCTGGAAAAGTTTGCCTATTACACTCAAACTCTGGAAGAATCCAGTTTCATACAGGTTCCTATTGCTCCTGCCAGGGGGCACTGGTGTGGCAGCAGCAGCCAGTTTGCCATGCCTACCTGGGTGCCAGCTTGGCAGCAGAGACCCAAGGGAGCAGGACAGCTCCTACAGCCCCTGCAGTCCTTCCCTCCCTTATTTTCATTGGACTTTCCTTCCTTTCCTCTTTCCACCCTTTCCTCTGTTACGTTTCTAGCTGTAACTTTTTGGTTGTCCCCATCTTGCCCTTGGTTGTTTGCCCCAAGTGAGGAAACACCACAGTGTATTGCACATGAATCTCTTCCACATCTCTGCAGTTTATGACCTGGAGGAGCAATTAAAGGAAGATCTGAATCTCCCCTCTACATCCTTAGAGAAACCACCCCCCAAAGCTCCTTCCTTTTGCAAGCAGGGTGGGAACAAGTCAGACCATTCAGTATTTTGCCATTGCTGGATTTTGATCAGGTTTGATTTTTGCTTGTGAGGTTTCACCGCTAATAATTCTTGGTGGGCTCTCAGCCTTCCCACTCTGACATCCCAGAATCCTGATTACTGCTCCCAGGAGATGCTGCCCTATGCAGGAGGTGAACTTGGAGCTCCCAGGAAGGTCAACATATTATTGTCTTTTTCAGGGTGCAGTCAGCAGGGTTGAATTTCTCTGGCTTTGAGTGCGCTGGCACCACCCCAGCTGTGTCCTTGCTCATGCACACAGCACAAAGCCAGCAGGGGCTTGCTGTTGGAAAGCACCTGGAGGACTGTGAGGATCAGCCCCAGCTTAATCTGTCTTGGGAACACAAATGCTCCTAGAGGAGGGAGTTATGGCTCTGAAGGTCCTGTAGCTCCCAAGTTTCACCTAGGTTTCATCTCATGAATGAGAGGGGAAATGTCAGCTGCCATTCTTTCTAGAAAGATGCTTCTCTGAAGGGCATCTTGCAGTGAGGCTCACAGGATGTCAGGGGTTGGAAGGGACCCAAAGAGATCATCCAGTCCAACCTTCCTCCCAGAGCAGGACCACAGAATCTAGCTCAGGTTGTACGGGAACACATCCAGACAGGCCTTCAAAGGCTCCAGAGAAGGAGACTCCACAACCTCTCTGGGCAGCCTGTGCCAGGGCTTTGGGACCCTTCCAGTCAAGAAGTTCCCCCTTGTGTTGAGCTGGAACCTCCTGTGCTGCAGCTTCCATCCATTGCTGCTTGTCCTATCCCAGGGAGCAGTGAGCAGAGCCTGTCCCCCCTTCCTGACCCCCAGCCCTCAGATGTTTATAAACATTTATCAAATCCCCTCTCAGTCCTCTCCAGACTAAGCAGCCCCAGGGCCCTCAGCCTCTCCTCATCAGGCAGTGCTGCAGTCCCCTTATCATCCTCACAGCCCTCTGCTGGACCCTCTCCAGCAGATCCCTGTCCCTCTTCAACTGGGGAGCCCAGAACTGAACACAGTAGTCAAGATGAGCTCTCATCAGGGCAGGAGAACCTCCCTTGATCTGCTGGAGAGGAGGTGGAGACCTCAGGGCTGCTGAAAAGGACTGGGATGCTCCTTTTGGCAGCACCTATGCCTGGGGCTGAGTTGTCATTACTATCCAAGAGAACTGGTTTGCAGGCAGGAGCAGGAATGAAAATGGGATGTTTTGCCAAGCTGATCCTGTACTGAGAACCTCGAGACTGGTGGAGAGCTGAGAGGAATACTGCTGAAACCACAGAAATGTCAGGGCAGGCTGGGAGCCAAATCCAATGCCAGATTTGTGGCAAGTCACATTTTAAGTCATCTTCTCCCTAAAAGCCTTGCCTGGGTTTCACACTCATTAAATCACAGAATCAGGCAGGGTTGGAAAGGACCACAAGGATCATCCAGTTCCAAGCCCTCTGCTATGGGCAGGGACACCCTACCCTAGATCAGGAGGAGCATCAAAGGAGAAGTCCTCCGTGTCTGACCAAACCTAACCGGTCCAGCTCGGTTCTCAAGCTCTGCCTGGCACAGGCTTACCATGAGGTGCTGAGGAGCAGCCTGCAGCTGGGGAGCTATTAGCAAAACTGATTCAGTGAGAGCCTTGGAACAAGGAGCAGACCTGAGAAACTTCAGCACTTGTTGGCTAATCACAAGGAAAAAAGAAGAGAGAGGATTTGGTGCCTGAATTATTTGTGATGAGTTAATTACAGCAGCAAAGGATGATGGAAGGTAGGAACAGCAGTCAAAATTTTCTGCCTTCCTCCACCTACAGGTTTTCTTAGATCCACTCAGAATGAGAGTGCTGTTCAGTATCAGACCCTCTCCAGGCTTTCAGCCTGAGCAGGTTTTGATTTACTGCTCTGTCCAGGAGTACTCTGCCTTACTTTTGGTGAGGTTGTTTTTTTTTCCTGGATCTCTCCAAGATGTAAATCAGGTGGGAAGTGAAAGGCTTTGAGAATCCAAGGCTCTGCTTCTGCAAGGGAGGTGACAGCCCTCCCTCGATGTGCCTAAGTGCTTCAAGATAGGACAGAGCTTTCACCTTGCAAGATTGGCCTAGAAAATTATGTGGTGATACAAACCCAGAAAGCAAATTGCAAAGCTGAGGAGGTTGTGGGAGAGGAAGATGAAGCAGAACAACCATAAGCTGAGACCTCTTGGGGACATTTGGGGCTGGGAGACTGAAGAAGCAACTCCCATCAGGCCAATGCTGATTCATCTCCCAGCATCTCACTGTCAGGTGAGATATCATCTCACCCCCATTTTAACTCATCTTCTCCCTAAAAGCCTTGCCTGGGCTTCACACTCATTAAATCATAGAATCAGGCAGGGTTGGAAGGGACTACAAGGATCATCTAGTTCCAGCCCCCTACAGAAGGCCTGTCCAAGCTCAGTCCCTCAGGATGGCCACTGGGGAGGGGGATGGGGGGGGGAGTGTCTGTTCCCAGGTACCTGCAGGATTTACACAGCTCTCATTTCCCATCCCACTAAAACCTGCAGATCTCACGGGGGGAAAAGCTGCTTTCCCAGGAGACCTCCCACTGAATCCTGCACATCCCATGGGGGAGGGGAGGGGGGGGGCTGCAGAACACCCAGCAAGCTCAGCTTTTGTGTAGGCTTAGCTAAATGCAGAAGCACAGAGGGTATTCCTCGGGGAGGGTGCATTGCCTGCGCTTGTGCACACACAGCAGCCGCTGCTGGAGCAGAGCTGAAAGCCCTGCTGGGATCAGCACACCTCCAGTTAATGGCAGTTTGGCAGAAACCACATGTCCAAAACACCACCCTGTGAGGAACTGGAGCACACTCCCTTCTCTGGACTTGGGGGTGCTGCTGGAGGAGAAGCTCCACAGGAGCCAGCAGTGTGCACTTGCAGCCCAGAAAGCCAAGCAGAGCCTGGGCTGCAGCAGCAGAAGTGTGGCCAGCAGGGCCAGGGAGGGGATTCTTCCCCTCTGCTGTGCTCTGCTGAGACCCCACCT